>JAKNSD010000021.1:0-150000 GCA_023525715.1 Cichorium intybus | reverse complement strand
ATTAAACCGAGTTCGTCGCCTTGGGGAGTGCCCATCTTGTTTGTTAAGAAGAAAGACGGGTCTATGCGTATGTGTATGACTACCGAGAGTTGAATAAGATCACGGTGAAGAACAAATACCCATTACCAAGAATTGATCACTTTTTTGATGAATTCCAGGTGGCATCTTATTTTTTTAAGATTGATTTGAGATCAGGATATCACCAGTTGAAGATTCGAGACTTTGATATTCCGAAGACTGCTTTCCGTACTCGCTATGGCTATTATGAGTTTTTGGCGATGCCTTTTGGGATAACCAAATCTTCGATAGCTTTCATGGACGATAGTTCAGTGATCGTGTTCATAGATGATATCTTGGTGCATTCTCGAAGTCAAGCAGAGCACGGTGTACATTTGCGCCAAATTTTAGAGTTGCTTCGTCAAGAGAAGTTGTATGCAAAGTTTTCCAAGTGCGAGTTCTGGCTGAGAGAAGTGCAACTTCTCGGGCATGTTATTAATAGCGACGGTGTCAAAGTTGATCCATCAAATAGGTTGTGCTGAATTAGGTACAGCCTTGAAGTCCGATAGAGATACGAAGTTTTCTTGGATTGGCAGGGTACTATAGGAGATTTGTAGAGAATTTCTCCTCGATTGCTGCTCCATTGACCAAATTGACCAAGAAGAGTGAAAAGTTTGAGTAGGCAGAAAGGTAACAAGCCGCATTTCAAAGACTAAAGCAAGCCTTATGTGATGCCCCGATGTTAGCTTTACCTCAGGGTAGAGAAGACTATGCGGTATATAGTGATGTTTCAAGAGTAGGTCTTGGGTGCGTGCTAATGCAGAAGGGTAGAGTGATTGCTTATGCATCTAGTCAACTAAAAGAGGCCGAAAAGAAGTACCTGGTACATGATCTTGAGTTGGCTGCAGTGATTCTGGCTTTAAAGCTTTGGAGACACTACTTATATAGCGTGAAGTTCGTCATGTACACTGATCATAAAAGTCTGAAGTACTTATTTGATCAAAAAGAGCTGAACATGAGGTACCAAAGGTGGATGAATTTACTCAAAGAATATGATTGTGAAATCTTGTATCATCTCGACAAGGCGAATGTGGTTGCAGATGCTTTGAGTCAAAAAGAGGGCCCTTTGAAAGTTACATCTGCATGTATGGGTGTAACGAGCCGAATACCAGAGTTGATTCGTGTGGCACAAGAAGAAGCGTGCAAGACAGATCATGTGAAGAGTGAGCATATGGTTGGGTACTTGAAACATCTTATTGAAAACTCACAACATTTGAAAACCTTTAGAGGTTGAGTATGGGTACCCAAGCAAGGCGTAGCGTGGAGTTTATTGTTAGAACATGCGCATTGCACTCGGTATACAGTACACCCAGGTAGCAACAATATGTATCGAATGCTGAAACCTTTGTATTGGTGGCCGAGAATGATAAAGGATATTAGGAGGTATGTAGAAAAGTGTTTGACTTGCTTGCAAGTGAAGTCAAACCATCAGAAGCCATATAGGGAAATCCAGCCATTGCCGATTCCAGTGAAGAAGTGGGACGAGATCACTATGGATTTCGTAACAAAGCTTTCTCGAATGTTGCGTGGGCATGATACCGTATGGGTTGTGGTAGATCTGTTGACAAAATCAGAACAGTTCCTATCGATTAGTGAAAGCTTCAAGATCGGAAAGTTAGCCAAAATCTACATTGACGAGGTGATTAGTCGACATGGAGTGTCGACTTCGATTGTGTCTGATCGAGATAGCAGATTTACTTTATCGGTTTTGGCAGAGTCTTCAAAAGAAAATGGGTTCGAAAGTGTTGATAAGCACCGCGTATCATCCACAGACTGATGGTCAAAGTGAGAGAACTATTCAGACTTTGGAGGATATGATTCGAACCTGTGTGATAGACTTCGGTGGGAGTTGGGAGGATCATCTACCTTTGGTAGAATTTGCATACAAAACTAGTTATCATTCTAGCATCCAGATGGCCCCGTATGAAGCGTTGTATGGAGCACCTTGTCGTACTCCGACTTACTGGACTGAAGTAGGGGAAAATTCGTTGGCTAGATCTGAGATTGTAGCCCAAACTGAAAAGAAGATTAGAGAAATCCGAGAACACTTGAAAGTTGCCCAATATCGTCAAAAAAGTATGCTGGTGAGCAGGTGAAACCTTTGGAGTTTTGAGTGGGTGAAATGGTGATGCTTAAAGTATCCCCTTGGAAATGTTTGATTCGGTTTGGGAAGAAAGGTAAGTTAAAACCTTGTTTAAGTGATCTATTCCGGATATCGCAAAGAGTAGGAGCTGTGGCTTATCGGTTAGAGTTGCCTAACGAGTTACAAGGCATCCATAAAGTTTTCCATGTGTCACACTTGTAAAAGACATTGTTTGATAAATCTTAACAAGTACCCCTTGCTGAGATTGAAGTGAATGAAAAACTCAGATATTTGGAGCAACCGGAGAAAGTGTTAGACCAGAAAGTAAGGCAGTTGTGGAACAAGAAGATTAGTATGATTAAAGTACTATGGCAACATCATAAAGGTTCCGATATGATGTGGGAGGCCGACGATGAAATGAGGGTGAAATACCCCCAACTCTTTGTATGTTTCCGAGGACGGAATCTTTTGAAGGAGAGGAGAATTTGTAATGCCATGTTACTTTTCGGTAAGTGTTTATATGTTAATCTTAGTGTAATTAATATTAAATATGTTGTTATATTTGTTAGGGTGGTTAGAAACCTTTTTGGATGAAGTCTTAGCTTGAAAAATGCCAAAAAAAGGTTACATGGGTTGTGTTCGGTCACACGGGTAATGTAAAAAGAGGCAGAAATTCATCCAAAACTCATCCAGAATCACACGGGTCATGTGGACACACACGGATCGTGTGGAAATGCATTGGTGGCAAGCCGAGGGTTCACACGGGGCGTGTAATGTGACATGGGTCGTGCAACCTCAGTTAGCGTCGCTAACTGAGAGCTTAGCGACAGTAAGTGTTGCAAGTGGGTTTTTAAGTTACGGATTTTATTCATTTTGGGGAGAAATCAAAAGGTGTAAACTTCTCTCTGAACCTTAAAAAAGTCCCAGGAGCACCATAGATCAAATTGAAGGTTAGGATTTCAAGGAATTGAATGATTTGAAGTAAAGCTTGATATTTTGCATCAAAGAGGTAAAACTTCTTGTTCTAGCTTCAAAATTGAATGGTTGGTTTGCTTGGAATGGGTTAATTCCAGGTGGTGATGGTAAACCACCTGCAATTAACAAAGATTGAGGCAAGTATCACTTGAATTATGTGTATGGAAGGGTTCTAATCACAAACCTTAACCATGGTGATCAAGTTCCAAGCTATGGTTATGTAAATACAAGGTATTTACATATATGTGGTATGTGTGTGGTGGTGTAGGTGTTGGAAAGTGCTGAAGAAACACTTTGTACTAGAAAACCAGGTTAGTAATCTGTACTATATCTCATGTGATATATATGATTAAGTCCTTATGACTTGTAGTGATATCACATGAACCTTTGTGTAACACCCGGCTTTTAAAACGAAAACACCCCTGAAAATTTTTCATTTAAAACATAGGTTTCATTACATAAAACCAACAAAAGGGGTATATTTTAATAAAAACGGGTACAAGTGTATCAAGGAGAGTATATAATACCATAGTCTCCTTTGAAGCCGGGCTGCTACTGACAGCATCTAAGAGTCCTACTTCTTGAGTCACGGACTCTATCCTTACCCTCACCAGGGTTATGCTAACCTGTAGGGACATTTAACAAATGGTATGAGCTACAAAGCTCAGTGAGTAATCGTATCTGCAAATAACACGTATAAAAATACATTCATATATAATTTCCTATATATGATAAATCTATTAACCGTATATCTCTGTCCGGATATCGGTCCCAAACGCCTAGCCGTTCTGGCTAACCATATATGTCTTAGGATTGCCCATCCTATCGCATAGTCTTATGAGTTGTTATTTGCATACATTTCTGTCCCATTTTTCTTAGTCACAATTGACCACATCGTATTACATGGCTATTTAAGCCGCACCCTGTGTCATAGCTATATAAGCTGCACCAAAACATTATCAATAATCATAGCCTGCAGGCCGCACCAGCTGGGTTCAATAACCCGATATCATAGCCAAAAGGCCGCACCATGTTCCTGTAACAATATCATAGCCGTATAGGCCGCACCGGTTGGATATAGCATCCAATACAAAGTCAAATATGGCTCACGGGTTAGCCCGCTGTTGCCTTGGCTCACGGGTTAGCCCGCTGTTGCCTAGACTCACGGGTTAGCCCGCTGTTGTCTATATAAATTTAACTCATCAGAATAAACTGTGGCTCACGGGTTAGCCCGCTGTTGCCTAGACTCACGGATTAGCCCGCTGTTGTCTATATTACAGTTTACGTAGATATATTGACTCACAGTTCCGTTCTTGTCTATAACAGACTCACAGCTTATCTTATCTGGTCTTGTCATTTTATTGACTCACAGTTCCGTTCTTGTCTATTATAAACTCACGGCTTATCTGGTCTTGTCATTTATAGTGTATATATATATATGTATTGACTCACAGCTCCATTCTTGTCATCGCAATGACTCACGGCTTATCTGGTCTTGTCTTTTACATATATTTTAACACTTGTCGTTTTCGTCCCTCGAAGCTGTTCAACCTGTAACAATTCAATCATCATATATCACATATGATATCAGTGAGATTACTCACCTGGATGCTAGCTGCATTTACATTTCGGTTGTTTCTTGCCTTTGCGTGCACCACAACCATTTTGTCCCATACCTATATATTCATTTATATACCAAATGATAATAGGTTAATAACCATTCCAATTAACTCTAATACAATAGAGTTCAATACATTATCACTATAAACAATGCCTAGTTAATAAAATTTCCGTTTACTAACTTTATGTGAATTTTACTATTCACCGAGGCATTCGGATCGATCTACAGTGCCCCCGAGGGGTCGGAAACTCAATATAAAAATTTTCCCAAACTTTTCAGACCATAACGAGCCTATGGTTCAAGTTTGAGCTTAATCGGACAAGCCAAACAAAAGTTAGCGTTTTTGATTCCCTGCCTGGCCCCTGCTCGGAGGCGCACTGCGCCTAGGCAGGGCGCACTGCGCCTGGGCGCACCCCGCCAGGGGCTTGGGCGCACCGCGCCTGGCGCCTGCACAGGTCTCCTGTCCAGCCGCGATTTGTGCACTGTAGCACGCTGTTTTAGCCCATTAAGTCCTTAATCCAGTCCTTAATCGTTTGGGGTTTGTTTCTAGGCTAAAACCTTATACTTTAACAAGGTTTTCAACCATTCAAAACAACTAAATCAATCAAAATGAAGAATTAGGGTTCTTAGTTCTAACAACCCCAAAACTTCAAATTCATCATAAATAGCACTCTACTTCCATTATCTTGAATTAAGCCCTTATTAGCATGACTTAATGGAAGTATTACATCAATTTAAACACATAATTACAACTGAAATTTACAGATTTCAGTCTCTATCAAACCCATCAAGAAAACCTCAAGAACTTGGCTAGAAATCAAGTTTACTAACCTTAATTAGCTTAGGAATCACCAATTCCAAGCATTGATTCCAATTCCTTGCCTCAAGCTTCATGATTTCTGCAGAATCGCACCTGAAATTGCTCCTCCCATTGCTGCACAATTGGCTAGTCAATGAGAGAGTCAACTCTCTTATTTATACTTCCAATTTTTACATTTTTAGTCCTAAAGTTCATTTTCTTAAACTTTGACCACAAAATCAAGTTTTATTACAATAAAACTTTCATTCTTTATACATTTGCCACAAACAACAATATTTTTCATATTTGGTCCTTCACATGGTCAAATGACCAAATTACCCTTTCGTGGTAAAATGACCAAATTTCAGTTTTTATAACATTTTAAGTCCAAAAACTCAAAATATTATTTCAAACTAAATTCTTTTCTGTCCAAAAGACCAATTTACCCTTCCAAGGTAAAATGACCATTTTACCCTTTTTATTATTATTACATAAAAAGAGTGTCTTGGCGTTACACTTTGTGGCTTGGAGATTGCGTTTAATTACCCAATACATATTGTTAAAACCTTTGTGGTTCATATTGGCCCTGGTGGCCGAGGAATTGGGTTAATTACCCGATCCATATTGTAGGAACCTGTATGGTTCATATCGGCTTTTGTGGCTAGGAGGTTGGGCTTAATTGCCCAACATATGTAGTTAGAGCTTTTTGTGGTTCACATAATGTAGGGGGTGCAGTGAGACATTATGCCTCGAGACCGTGGGGGTTGAGGTCGAAAGGGATTGAAGAGTAGAGATTGTGAAGAAAAGTATAGTGGTGTTCTTTTGAGATTAATTGTTCTATTTTTCTATATATATGTCGAATTGTGTATCTGATTACTCATTGACCTTCGTAGCTCACAGTGTGTGTGATGACCCTACAGGTGAGCGTGACCCTGGTAAGGGTAAAGAGATAGCCCACTGATAGGAGGTTTAAGGCGTGTAGATGTAGTTAGTAGCAACCCAGCTTGGAGGGAGTTTTACTATGTTTTGTACTCCCTTGATACAATTGTTCCCTTTTGTATGTAACTTATACACCAATATGTTTTGTGCGATAAACTATGTTTTCAAAGTGAAATTTTTTTAGGTCTATTTGTTTCTATGACCAGGGGTGTTAGAATATTACATAGTGAAAACATGTGACATTCAAACTTTATTTTGTTGATATCTATAAAATAGATCTTAGTAAGTTTGATTAATCCTTAAAAGTTAATTACCTATAAAATAATTTTATTTAGGCTAGGATCCATGTTTCACTTCCGGTAATGAAGTGGTATGCCGTAATCACGCCAAGAAGCTATTTAGGTAGGTAATACTCTTTGCCAATTTCAATCTCTATGAAACTCCTAGATCTTTCGTGATTCATTGACTCTAATCAATGACACTTTTAATCCATTTATGCTCATCCTCTCTCATGACGTGTATGACGTGGATAACAAGTTTGGATGATAAATCAACCATGAAAAATCACGTGTCATCCGACCCATGATTCATGAGTTATGGGGAGTGTCATCCGACCCATGATTCACGAGTTATGGGGAGTAAACCCATCATTTTGGTTGAGTCCTATCTGATGCCTTGACTATAGCACTTCTCACGCCGAAAAGAATACAATTAAATGTGTGGTTTGACGTGTATATCATAAGATTTTATATTTTCATAAAACGAGATTTTGTTTCATTAAGTTAAAATATTTGAACTTTATTTTGGCAAATGGTCATTTTAAAATTTTAAAGCCCGTCTTAAAATTGCCAATATTATTTGAAAAAGCATGTTAACTTTAACAACTTAGTTTGCATGTATCATTCAGTTAAATGTTTTAACTTTTCTTTGGCGGAAGGTCATTTTAAGCTTTTAAAAGTATTTTGTAATTTCCAATTATATCTTTCAAAACTGTTAACTTTTAACAAAATTTGTTTGTGTTCTATATTTTATTTAAGCAACCATGCAAGAATTTAAATAAACACAACACAATCATGCAGATGTTTAGCGGTAACATTTTCCTCAAATTTCGTGAGCCAACACGAGAAAAACATGGTCATTTCTAGGGACTAAAACAACCACAAGGATGCGGAGACTCCCACTTGCTTCGTCACCAACTTTTGATGCCTACATGAAACTTTATGTGACACCAATCTCCATGATACCGGCTTGGTGACCTCCAGTCTTCTTTTATTACACTAACTAAACTAATAAAATCTCCTAACTAATCTATTACAATAAAAATTAAAAGGAAATTACGTTACAAATTAATGATAACAAAACAACACGCAGGTGGCAAAACAACCTATATGATACCAAAACAATCATTTAAGCATCATAAACATATGTCTAGTTGAGGCCAAATGTTACCGGATTCATACAAGTATAATCCACACTTTTATACTCTTAAAAATGCATATCTAAAACCTAATTCAAAATATTTTTGTTGATTAAGATCCGAAAGCATACACATCGACATAAAAGAAGGATCTTTGTTATAAGCATATTGTATACATGAATGTTCAAATAACTTCCATGCTCAAATCATTTAAACACCAAATACACAATAAATCAAAATATTTGTGCAATCTAATAGAATTAAACTATTTAATTTGAATTGTTTTAATCCTACTAATTCTCAGCTAACCATTTACCTTTTAAAACATTTTCTAAATTTCTTTTCAGAGAAATGTACTATTAAAATTACGCGATGTGAAGAACAATAGGATGTGTCAAGTAGAAATAAGGTTACACGACTTTCGGCCAAATCTGCCGTAACCATCACGATGCTAGAAGCTGACGATCGCGACACGAAGAAACTAGTTGATCATGATCAAACAAGCAGATCCCGACGCGACAACCAAAGGATCATGATGAAAAAGAACCAAATGATCGTTATCGGATAGAAGATCGTGACACGATAACCAGAGGATTGCCACGTGATTCATGAACAGATTACCGAGTTTCATAAAATTCGATTATTAACAGGTTTCAACAGATCAAAACAATTCCTTTTAGTACAAAACTATGTGTAAGTGGCTCTGATACCATTGTTGGGATACTGTAACAATACAAACACACAGTGGAATCGAAAACTAAAAGCGTATCGCACCACGAATCACAAGAACATGCGAGTTGTAATGTAAATCTAATCTAGGAAATCAAGGGTACCTTTTTATCGCAGATCTATGAAGTCTTGATGAACAAGGCCTATAGTAGGAACCTCTCTAATATAGTCGCACCCAAGACAATGATTCAGCGCCTATTGAAGTAGAATAACATGTTACTCGAAGAACAAGCAACCCATCGACTAGGCAGAGGGGAGGGATGATGGACCACTGGATTTCTAGGTTAGACTAAGAGGAGCCGTGACCACTCATCGCAAGGGGTTGGAGTGCCACGTAGGCGCCACCTCACCTTCCCCTCACTAACCCTCACCCATTCAATTCTAGAAAATGATAACCCCTCACTAACTACTCATTTTTTTTAATTAAGTAAATAATATAATTAAATTAAACTAAATAACAAATTATATTAAATTAAATTAAAATAATTAATTAACAAAAGAAAACATTTCATTAGAATTAATATATTTAATATTTTACCAGTTTTGTAAATTTATAAGAAATACAGGTAACAAAATTGAAATTTTCTTCTTCTTCTTTCATGTCCTGTTCATCTCCTTCTTCTTCGTTCACCTGCTTCTTCTATTTACGTCCAGGTATGAAAAAGAGAGGAGAGAAAGGAAGAGATAGAGAGAGAAAGAAGAGAGAGAAGCTTCACCGCTTGACCCACAGGCTCAAGCCTTCACCGCAGGTAACACCTCAAGTGGGGCGGTGTTACTGTGCGGTTTCGGGCTCCAAGCTGGACACCGCATGTGTTCACCACGTCCGCTCCTATCGGTCTTAAAATTCGTAAAATCCTTAATTATAATGGGTATTTATAATATACATCATGCTTATCTTATCCCTATTGGATAAAGACTTTTGAAACCAAACTATTGATATTTTCACTAAACCCTTTATCCACTTTAAGTTTCTAAATAATATATAACAACTTTGATATATTAATAAACTTAGTCCCTCATGCTACTTTCGATCTCTTTTGGCTAAATCGGCTCTTCCTTGTAACTCAAAAGTACCTTGCTATATATAATAATATCACTAACTTGTTATAATCATGGGCATATAGCCCACAAAAATAATATATTATAATCCAAAAATAATATGTTATGATCCAAAATATTACGATTAAAAAAATGTTATGAGATCGAAACACATGTTAAATTTTGTAAAAAAAAAAAAAGCACAAATTCGTCCTTTATGATAATTTCCATGTTTTTCTATGAATTTTTACATGTTCCTTATAACTTTTTTCATTTTTTATGGATGTTAGAAAAGTTGTGAAAAAAGAATTTGTAAAATTCATTTTCTTGAAAACACGAATTTCTAATTTCTTTGAAAAAAAAACATGTAAAATTGATTTGTAAAAAATTGGGGCAAATTTATAAAAATAAGTTTGGGACAAAATTCATAACAAAACTTAAAACGTGGGCAAGTAGTTATCAAGTTCAAGAAGTTACCGGGAGGAAATTACGTTGTCGTGGGTTCTGCAGTTGATACTCACACAGGTACAAATGATGTTTTTGAACATGTCTCTGATGCTACTAGATTCTTAGAGAAATCAGTCTCCTTCAATTGCTCAAGCGACAAGCGTCTTGAAAATGTAAAATTTATCATATTATGCTTTCCTCTTAATGAATTTTTCAAATAACCATTTTTCCCTTATTGACTTCCATAGATTACAAGCCTTGCAAGAAAAGGGTCTACTTCATTCTCAGCGGCTGACACCTTTAAATAAGATAACCAATTGACTTGACAAACTCAAACTATTGTATGCACATATGATATAAGAAAATTATCTAAAGATTCCTTTCATTCGTATATGTTGATCAAACATAATTGATGTAATGTAATGTCTTATAATATAGAGATGTCTACTTTTTCAGGTAAATTTGTTAATTGAACAACCTTTAACGGAAGAATACAATCACAAACAAGTAAAAAAATAAAAATAAAAATAAAAATAAAAGTCTTAAGATGCTCATTTTACGTATTGCAATCATGTATCAGTCAAATAAACTCGTGTAGCTTCTTGAAAAGTAAAAAAGTTTATTTTTGTTAAACAGTAAATTGCCAAGATTTGTGATGCTTCATTGCTTTGCTAACTAATTCCATCAACCGATAGATCTACAGGCCTTGCTTCTTCTAGGGTTTTCAACTTTCATCAACAAGTCTGTTTGGACTCTACAACGTTTTTATCTCTTAATCAACTTTGTTTACATAAATAAATATAAAATATAAAATATAGTTAATACTTATATAGTTATATTGTTGTAGCTAACCTTACTGTTATTTGTTTCATGTGGTATATGGTTCGGTGAGCTTTATTATTGGTGTGAGTAAATATTTTAGAAAAAACTATTATTAGAATCAACACATAAGTACGATGTTATTATATGTCACAAATGCTTAAAATTTTCTTATTTCGCGGTTGTGATACCAAATGATTTAAATGAACTCTAAACACGTATTTTCTATTGACCCATTCATCCGCCGGACATATATAACGATTATAATAACTAAATTACTGTTTTTAGAAAGTTAAGTTTTCTTTACATAATATTATAATAGGAATTATGATGTTAGTGAGTCAGTGATGGAGAAAGATATGGTCCAAGTTGAGTCTATGGCTGACCGACTTTCTACACAACCCGTGTAAGATAAGACTCTTTACACACCAAACCCAATTCTCTAGCTCTTTCTCTCTCACCTTTGTGTGTGTTTCTCACTCTAAAAATATTGTCTTCTTGCTACCCATCATGTGTGTTCCTTCCCATCAAGATCAAGTTTCAAACAGAACTCAAACATGACGAAGATCGATATGAAATTTTATGAAAAAAGGTTGCATACTTGACACAATTTTATTCACTTTGATCGCACTTTTACGGGGGTTATCTTCATCTTTGATTAAAGAATCTACCATCATCATCACCATCTATTAACCCATATTTAGCTACTCTTTTATCTCTTTCTGTTATTGGTTTCCCCATTTTAGATCGAATACTATCTCTCAGACGAATCAAAGATGATGTCTGGTGATGGGTTTTCATCATCTCCTTCTTCTCTTTCTGCTTTCATTCAAGACCCCATCTCAAACCCTAACCCTAATTCTTCAACTTCAGCTAAACGAAAGCGTAATCTCCCTGGTACACCAGGTAAGCCATAGTTCACTTGCAGTCCCTTCAACTTGCTAATGGATTATTTTTTGACAAACTTTCTTTTTGTCTAGATCCAGATGCAGAAGTGATAGCGTTATCTCCAAGATCTCTTATGGCAACGAATCGGTTTGTATGTGAGATATGCAACAAAGGTTTCCAGAGAGACCAGAATTTGCAGCTTCATAGAAGAGGACACAATCTGCCATGGAAGCTTAAGCAAAGAAACAAACTGGAAGTGGTGAAAAAGAAGGTTTATATATGCCCGGAGAAAACTTGTGTTCATCATGACCCATCTCGAGCCCTCGGAGATCTCACCGGAGTTAAGAAGCATTTCAGTCGGAAACATGGTGAGAAGAAATGGAAGTGCGAAAAGTGTTCGAAGAAGTACGCAGTTCAGTCTGATTGGAAGGCTCATAGCAAAATCTGTGGTACCCGAGAGTACAAGTGTGATTGCGGGACACTCTTTTCTAGGTAAATCATATGTTTCATTCCTTTTAAACATCGATTTAGTTAAACCTTGTTCAATTTATTGGATCCTTAACATAGAATTCACTAATTTACATGTTCGTGTGTAAATGTACATGGCAAAACAGGAAAGATAGCTTCATAACGCATAGAGCATTTTGTGATGCTTTAACTGAAGAAAATTCGAGATTGGCTTCCTTTCCAATGATGGCAAGTACTGCAAATCTCAACTTTCGAAACGACTTGATGATGATGAATGGTGGCGGCGGCGGCGCAGGTGAGTTTAGATTTCCGGGAATGTACAGTGGCGGGATGTTAGAAAGTAATATTGATGCAAATGGAGCTAAAGCCAGAATACCAATTTGGTTAGACCAACATGGCAATGAATCCCATCTTGAAAACCCTAGCAATACTTCGTTTTTGGGGTCATCAAGCTCTAACAACAACAATGGCGGAATGCTGGCGTCGGAAATGATGCAGTGGTTGAACGGAAACCAAGAAGCAATGGCAGCAGCGTATTCAGGATTGCAATTGAAAGCGGAAGAAGAGAACAAAGAAGAAATGCAGCTCAATTCTTTGTATAACTACACTACTTCCACCACTTCACAACAAACTCCGGCACATATGTCCGCCACGGCACTATTACAGAAGGCGGCTCAAATGGGTTCAACTAGAAGCAGCAATCAAGGGGACGCTAACGGGTTCGGACTCATGAGCACTGGTCTCTCCAACTTCACTTCTTCAAAACAAGACAACAATGACGGATTGATGATGATGATGACGACGACAGGGCCAAAACAGTCCAAAGGAAACGGAGAAAATGAGACTAATGATGGGAAATTGACTAGAGATTTTCTTGGTGTGGGACGGAACGAAAGAAGATCGTTCAATTTGCATCAAGAACTGTTGAAGTTCACTTCTTCAATGGACGATTCAAGTATATGAACGTGGGTAATCAGATGTCATGTATCAGTTCAATGCATGAAAATACACATGATAATGTAAGAAGGGAAAAGGACAAAGGGAGTCACAAGAGGGGAATAATATTGATAGTACAAAGAGGTGGAATATGTTTGCATATGCATGTGTTATCGCAGTGGAAACAAAATTTTCTTAATTTTGTTTTAACAAACATGCCTCTGGTCTTGCGTGGCTGTCCTCTTGGTGTGCAACTTTTGATGCATTGTGTACCGTTCAATACGTCTCCCTATCCACCTTCCACACAAGCACACACAAACACACACACACACACATATATATATATATATATATATATATATATATATATATATATATATATATATATATATATATATATATATATATATATATATATATATATATATATATATATATATATATATATATATATATAAATTCAATAGATAACCAAAATAAAACAAGGAACCAATGAACCAATCGTGAGCGTCGGAATTCAAATGATCGACGGCCGAAGATAAGGTTGTAAAATTCTTAATTGAACGTGCATGTAGCGGATAATTCCAAAAAACTCATTTCGTTTTTTATTTATTTTTTATTTTAAGAGCTTATTTTTTATCGAAATAAAAAATCGAATATATCAAAATTCATAATTTTTTATTCTCTTTCAATAGACACCCATATCAATACAGTAAAAAAAGAAAAAAAATATTCAAAAATCTTGTTCAGATTCACAACACTTAATCAATGTGAATCTGAATTATAACAAGTTTTACAGAATATTATTCACATGTGAATGTTCATTGAAATTATTTTTTTCAACAATCATTGATCATTCAATAACAACTTATGTGAATTTAAATAAACTTTCAGATTCAGCCGTGAATCTCACTAAATTTTCATATTGAATTTAAGTAAATTCGTTTATATTCTTTACAATTTCAACATTTTGTAATATACAATTGAATTAACTAAGATTCAAAAATTAATTTACTTAAACTTATACACGAATGAACACAAAATTGCTAAAACAAATAGGGTACAGTTATCATTTATATGTGAATTAATATATCTAAAACTAGATGCATACTATTTTTAACCTTTTGATCATACATAAATTAATTAATTTAGTTTCACAAATTAATTTGCTTAAAATTCACATGTGGATGATAAATGTTTTTTAAAGTCAGGTACAATTACCATTTATATGTGAATTAACATATATAAAACAAAAAATAGTTAAAATTCGCAATGTGAATATAAATTGTATTAAATTTGTATGGAAGATATTTCATATATAAATGATCAATGAATTCATTTTTCAAATATTTGGTAATCATTTAATAGCAACTTATGTAAACTTAAAATATTTTTAAATTCAGATGTGATTTCAAGAAAAATCACTTATGTTTTTGCTATTTCAATGTTTTAATATCATATACAATTGAATTAACTGAGATTCATAAATGATTTACTTAAAATTCACATGTGATTGGTAAAAGAATTATTGAAAAATTTGGATAGATTTGTCATTTAGATGTGAATAAATATATTTAAAACAATACAGTTCAGTTCAGGTTTACAAGGTGAATCTGGACGAACTTGAAGTGAAAAAAAAAACAAAAAATTTCGTATATCAATATGGATCTCTATTTATAGAGGATGAAAAATCATGAATTTTGGTATAATTAGTTTTTTTTTCGAAAAAAGAATAAGCTTAAAAATTTTAAAAACATTAGAAACGAAGTGGGTTTTTTGCTATGATCTGCTACAAGCGTGTCTAATTAAGAATTTTACGTCCTTATCGTTGGCCGTCGATATTTTGCATTCTGGCCGTAAGATTGGTTCGTTGGTTCCTTGTTTAATTTTGGTTCTTCATTGAACCTAACCCTATATATATATATATATATATATATATATATATATATATATATATATATATATATATATATATATATATATATATATATATATATATATATATATATATATATATATATATATATATATATATATATATATATATATATATATAGACTTAGGTTCTTTTGAAAACCAACTTCACCCTGATAACCCGAGAACTCCAAACTCCTTTTGGATCAATCATATATCTCCCAAATCGATATTTTTTTCAAAAAACCGACCCCATAGGCCTCTTAGACGCTCAAAATGGGCCCAGGTCGTTGAAAAAAATTTCCGAAAAAACGATTTTTTTTTTGAAAAAAATTTGCACATGGGCAAAAAAAATCGTTTTTTCGAAAATGCTTAAATATGTGCGTTTTAGGCCCCTATATTTTTGGTTTTTCGAAAATTTTGACCATTGGGAGTTCTCGGGTTCTCGGGGCATAGTTGGTTCTCAAAAAATCTCATATATATATATATATATATATATATATATATATATATATATATATATATATATATATATATATATATATATATATATATATATATATATATATATATATGAACAAGTAAAAAAGAATATTGTAATTGAAGGATTTTCTAGCAAACAATGAACACAAAAATACCTATGTTTCACATGCAACCCTAGAAAGATCTATGTTTTCTTCTATGAAGATAATAAACTAATATCTAAAGGCCAACAATAATTTCTAAAATTTAAATCAGAAGAACCAACCTTTGAATCTTGTTCTTGAAGCTAGCAGCAAAAGTATCCTGCCTCAGATGCAAGTCATACCCACAGCAATGGAGAAGACAGTCCAGCAGAGTAATCTTGGTTGAAGTTGGCGTGAATAATGGGGAGCCAGAGGGTTCCTTTTATAGCCTCCTAGGGTTACACCTGAAACCCTAAGGAGCCTCCAAGTGGGCAAGCCTGTTGACCACTTGGACCAGATCCCTAAACCCTAATTAGGGTTTTCGCCAACCCTAGGGAAGCCTCCAAGGGTGGCGCCACTTTTTGGCCCCTGGACTTCTCTTTGCCAGTTATTCAACTATTGAATAAATACAAACTAGTTATCACACTTTTAATTAATTAATTTAATCACTAAATTAAATCCAATTAATTCTAGATTAAATCTCAATTAATTATTATAGTTTCTAATTAATATATTAACACTTAAATATATTAATAAACCATTTAATTAATTCTATTGATTTATTACACAATTAATAAATCAACCTTTTACTCTACCGAACTCTATCCTGACCTCCAGCTATGAGGGCAACCCAAATGGACTTTGCTTCAATTAACAAGATAAATATAGTTGTAAAGTCATGGCTTAGACACCTAATCCAACAGTCTCCCACTTGGATAAATCTATGACTTTAATTTATCTTCTGATTAATAAACAACCTGCAGCTTCCTAGAAACTGCTGCCGAACTCTGACCCAGTCAGGTCTGTCCATAGATAAATGATCATATGATCCTTCGTCCAACAAGATATTTTCAGACACGAGACATGGATTGAGATCAATCTCTGTCCGATACTCTGTTTCCCGATTTCCGATTCTGCTTATGACTTTAAGACTTCTAATTGAACACATCAATTTAGTCCCGGCTGGCCAGCACTTTAGTCAACTTCAAAATCATCGAGCGGCCTACAGATATCTGTTTCCCATCAAGGTCAAGGAACGAATAAGCTTTGACTCATATGGTTGTGTCTTTTACTTATCAAATCGTACACAACAATGCATTTTATAACATCGAGTTACCGATGCGTTTCGCATTATCAATGCACAACCGACTCGTAAATTTCAACTCATATGTCTCCGCTTCAAGATCATACGATATTATCGTCTCAACATTGCTCGTGATGTAATCCATGAAGCAATCTGTTGAGCGCGGGTTTATCCAATACTCAAATCTCTATTTCTAAGTACTCATGAACGTTGTAGCAGTCTTACTGCAATGTCTAACTCCTTAGACAATCTACAAACCAATTCACGACACTCTTCGTTCATACTTACTCCCGAAAAGTATGAGCGACTGTGGATCTTTTGAATAATCAAATTATTCGGGAAGTGAAACATGCAAAATTGAAACTTAAAATCTGACTGGTGGCTACTATTGCCTAATTACCAAGTCTCCACGAGGTAATCACCAAGTCGGATTTTACATAAACTATTATCGGTTTCTAGATTTTAAACTATTTAATTCGTATTATGTATCTATGTCTACTTGACCTTTCATTCTTTCTATGTATTCAAATGTTATACATTTATACACTTTATACGATCGGATATCCTTCCGATGATATTTCAATTTGGCCATACTGTCATTCTCATTAACAACTCCATTCTATGTATTGTGACTTTCCATGGTTCTCGGGATCTTTAGTCCACATGACTGCACCCTAAGACTATTTCGAGGTGTTACGATGTGCCGGTGAGCCACACGCGCTCCATCGGAATGCCAACGAAATTCTTTAACCATTAAGTCCTTATTTGAAAAACTCTTTTCAAATTGTTATCAACATTCACCTCAATCATTTTCCAATGATTTCTTACGTATGTACAAAATCCATTAAGTATTCTCAGCCAGGTCATATCCTGAATTTGACTCACTATGCTCTAAGCATTAAGTCATCAAGACATGTTCATGACACTTCTGATCGATCCAAGAAACTTGTTGGATTCGATCTAGTCCTATTCCAAACCCTTTTGGAATCTTAGGATTACTTATAATCCTTGTGTCACGACTTTTAATAACTATTTCCTTTCGGAGACTTTTTCTCATGCATCTTGAATCTTATCAGGATCATGCTTACAATGGCCAGTTCTATACTGATAACAACATCTATCTGATATATGTCAATGGATTATGTGAACACGTTGCACCTTTCGTACCTCTCATGCCAAATCATCACACTTTGCAATGACAGGAAACTCCTTTCCTGAGCTATGCATCTTGAGTCTCATCAAGATCATCTTGGCAGAGTTTCGATCTATCTCATAGATGTTTGTAACCACCTGAGCATGCTGTATCTTTATTAAGTCTTTCATAGCGATCCGTCTCTTAACACCAAGTCATTACACTTTGTAATGAAAAGAGACGTTTCCTAGAAACACACATATGGAGATAGATAACAGCAACACTCCCACTGGCTTCAACTCGGTTATAGACTATTCACAAAATCCAGAGCTTATGGCACATTTTGAGAATCCAAACCTTTCTGACATCTTAATGGAAATCTTTCAGCCCATTCTCAAAATCCAATCCTTTGGCATATTTTGAGAATCTGAATATCCTTTCTTGCGAGATGCCCGCGGGGAAATCCCGGGCCCACGTACCTTTATACTGGCATACTCTTTGTGAGTCCCCATTAGTGTGCCGGTGATCCACACGCGCTCCACTAACGACTTTCATTATGCAGTATCCTTTCAGATTTCATCTTCTATTGAGAGTGCTTCTCTCGGAGTCAATTACTTGACTCTGAGTATCGTCTCACTCAACCAGATGTTCTGAAGGTACGTTTCTGTCCATGTTGGTTTCTTTTGATGATTACTCCCACTGGTTCTAAGACCAGTTGTAAAATCAATCAAGCTGTCACATGGACTGTATCTCGTCCTAAAGTTCTCTTAATTGGCAGCAACCGGGCTCACCAATGCTTCCAAGTAGTCGGATTGAAAATCCGTACCAACTATAGTGTTTTACCACTATTCGGTATGTCACCCCGATCATAACTACTTATGACGGTGATCAGTACTACTGGTCAAGAGAAGGTTATGTCAGTATTAAAACAGAAATCTGATTTCTGCTTTAAGCCTAGCGATTACTAAAGGTTATTTCACTTGACTAATCCTGAACTCATTCAGGACTATCCCAACTCCCACTGTCTCCTTAGAATATGAGTTCTTTCCAAAAGAGCTTTTTCTTTTCCAGGTACAACGGGATAGCCAGTGAAATGACATTTCTGATTAGGTTCAAGCCAGTCATGAGGTTCGGACGAACACTACAAGACCCTGGACCTTTAATGTACAAGTGGGACAATCCCAGCTTTACATTTCAGACAGTGTCTGCAAACCTACTTAGTCGTAGATGTGGTTGGAATATGGTTTATATGGTCTGACAGGTTTAGTGTTTAATTTACGGGAAATTAATTGGCAATGTATCTCATACATTGAGGATCGAACTCTTTCGACCAATGCTCCATCATCTTCCCTAAGACACATTATAGCTATTAATGTTCTTGGAAGAGAATGAACTGTGAAACATTTTCCCAGTTTATGTTGTCACTCAGGATCTCGTACTTCCTTTGAAGTCCTTGAACTGTTCAAGGTTTCAATTGAATCACTTATTCTGATAAGCGAAGCCATATTTGTCATACCGAATGACAAATATAGTGAAGTACAAAAAATTGTGTTCAATTTGGAGATTCGAGCAATACACAGCAACTGATGTGTTTGTTGCTTCTTATCTTAATCTCTTTTACATCTCTATGTAAACTTATGACTTTGTTAATTCTGTTCAAGACTTGCAATCTTCAGTTGACTCTAAGTCAACTTATTCCAAAATCCTATCCTTTGGATCTTTAGGTGATTCATTTCTTGCCACATGTGCTTTATAAAGAACTTAATCATCATCTGACTCTAAGTCAAATGATTCCAAAGTCCTGTCCGACTGGATCTTTGGTTGATTCATTTCTTTACACATTAAGAACTCAGTTCATCATGAGACTCTAAGTCAAACGATTCCAAAGTCCTGTCCAACTGGACCTTTGGTTGAATTGATTCTTATAACATTAACAATCATAAGGGACACAATTCCTAAATCCAAACACTTTGGATGTATCAATATTCAAGTTATTACTAATCATGCATTCAACACAATCATACAACATTTCAAGGATATTTCAAACAACATGTGTTAAAAGAAAATTGACAATTTTTATTAAAACAAAATCCTTGAACAATGTATTATATGATAGGCAATGTCTTACGCATCTGATAAGCTAATAACATGATTTCAGTATCTAACTAAACTCTAAAACTGCATGAGCTTCAGATCCAATATGAATATGCTCCTATGCAACAACATCCCACATCCTATAGAGTCCATGCATACAGAGAAAAAATGTGAGAAACACATCCTGTATCAAGGAACTAAGGATCAGGTGTTCTGAGTTTTAAGATATTCCTGAGTTGCCAAACTGTTCAGCTTCGGAGCATTTTCCAATCTTTCTATGACTGTGTCCCACCCTGTGGATTCCCAGTTTGAACCATCGAGGAACCGGTCCAGACGATCTGGATCATTTCTTGATGTGTCCTATTACTGGACTCAATCCCGAAGTAGCTGAATCAATGGAACTATGCTTCTCTATGAACGACTCATACAGAGTCAACATTGAACGCATATCCACGATTGTCTTATCTGGTTTCCCTTCCTGTACATCAGGATGAACAGATCAGCGAGTCGAGCTAATGCATTAACTCCCGATCAAAAGGGGACCAAATTTATACAGTTCACCTATGTGTCTCTCAGTCTTGAGAACATGTGAACTGGTGCTACTTCCTGCACACTTCAAACTCTTTCAAGATCTTAGCTCGTCCTTTCTCAACCTGTTCATGGAACCTTTCCACAACTAGTTGTGTTAACTTATCTGACCCCAGGAATTCTAAATTCCTGTGGAAATCGGGGTCAATGATCAATAGTATTAGGTAACGAACTTTCCTTGACTTGACAATCAAGGAGTCATGCTCATCACAGGCTACTGTGTGATGTCATGTTTTGGGTGGCGGACACTCAGTCATATATGGCTTGCTAGCAAAACAGAGAACTATTCTCTATTTATGAAGCCATACCATATAGTTCAGACCAGTCAGCCTTACCATTTTAGGCAGGTGCTTTCTGATGTTCTCAGAAATGGGTGAAGGAGGAGAGGGAGGAGAATAGACACTTGATTCAGACATCTACAATAAACAGAATTTATTAGTTTAATTAATCCTTTTAAATAAGGGTAAATTGCATAAAAGTCACTAAGTTTTCCAATTTTCTCGATTTTGACACTGCATTTTTAGTTTTTGCAATTAAGTCATTATGTTTTCACAAAAGTTGCAATTAAGTCATTATGTTTTCCAAAAGGTTGCAAAAATGACCATATGACCGGATGGTAACAGGTTATCAGGTCATATGGTCAGATTTGCAATTTTTCAGAAAACCTAATGACTTAATAGCAAAAATAAAACATAGTGTCAAAATCAAGAAATCTGAAAAAGTTAGCGACTTTTAGGGTTTATTTCATAAAAAAACCCTAAATTTTCAACTTTTTTCTGTTTAAACCTAAAACTTTATTTTTTTTCAAAAAAAAAAAACCTAAATTTTGGAGAAACTTTTTAATTTATCCCCTTAACTGGTTTTACAGTATATACATACCTTTTTTTTTCAGAAAAAACCCTAATTTCTTTTTTTTTTTTCGGGAAAAAACCCTCAATTTCAGTGATTTTTTCAACAAAAAAATGTTTATTCGTTTTTGTAATTGACATAACTTTCATATACGATGTCCAAATTCTACGAACTTTATATCCCTGGAAAGGTCGTAAGTAATACTACAACTTTGCTTTACTGACTTTTGTTTGAATATGTTCATATATTTCACTACACTGGCTTGTTTTCTTATAATAGTTGTATATTTTACATACGAGCTTTGTTTTGGACGTTCTATAAGTCGACGGATTCGTAAACACGAATACATCGTGTAATGAATATTATTTAAACCAAACTATTATTTGTTTTAAATAATATTCATTATACGATGTATTCGTGTTTACGAATCCGTCGACTTATAGAACGTCGAAAACAAAGCTCGTATGCAAAAGATACAGCTATTATAAGAAAACAAGCCAGTGTAGCGAAATATCTGAACATATTCAAACAAAAGTCAGTAAAGCAAAGTTGTAGTACTACTTACGACCTTTCCAGGGATATAAAGTTCGTAGAATTTGGACATCGTATATGAAAGTTATGTCAATTACAAAAATGAAGAAACATTTTTTTTTTTGTGAAAAAATCGCTGAAATTGATGGTTTTTTTCGGAAAAAAAAAAAGAAATTAGGGTTTTTTCTGAAAAAAAAAAGTATGTATAACCTGTAAAACCGGTTAGGGGGATAAATTAAAAAGTTTCTCCAAAATTTAGGTTTTTTTTGGAAAAAAAAAATAAAGTTTTAGGTTTAAACAGAAAAAAGTTGAAAATTTAGGGTTTTTTATGAAATAAACCCTAAAAGTCGCTAACTTTTTCAGATTTCTTGATTTTGACACTATGTTTTATTTTTGCTATTAAGTCATTAGGTTTTCTGAAAAATTGCAAATCTGACCATATGACCTGGTAACCTGTTACCATCCGGTCATATGGTCATTTTTGCAACTTTTTGGAAAACATAATGACTTAATTGCAACTTTTCTGAAAACATAATGACTTAATTGCAAAAGCTAAAAATGCAGTGTCAAAATCGAGAAAATTAGAAAACTTAATGACTTTTATGCAATTTACCCTTTAAATAATTACCCAATATATTATTTATTAAGGCTAGGACCCAAAATGCCCCAACTATGGTGTGAAGAGGGATGCCGTAATCACAACATAATGGTCATTAAGGTAGATAATGCACTTATCAATTTCATCTTATGAAATTCCTAGATCTATTGAGACACATTGAACTGTTCAATGGCATGTTTAGTCTCGGATGTGCCCCACTGTTTGTGACTGGGATGCCAAGGATCACAAACCGGGTGTGAATAACCATGCAAATTCGCTCGGTACTCTCGAAGTCAATTGTCATCTCTAATTAACGTGCCGGTTAACCACACACGCTCCGTTAATAATGACGAAATCGAGAAACCCATTGCAAGTCTTTGTGGACCCCAGTTGGTGTGCCGGTAAACCACACACGCTCCACCAACGTTCCACAAAGTGCAATGTGCAATTCCATGGATTAGCACCAATTCACATTTTTTAACCTAAAGTAACTAGATTGGGTTTTGTTCAAGGTTCTAGTACTTTCAATTATAGCATTATACATTTAAGAGGCTTAACGGTTCTATCAAACCCATTCGGCTAACGACACTCGACTGACCAGGAGAGCGGTGGGTAAGAGTAGATACCCATTAGACTAACATTTTATAGTCAGTCGCCTTATACCCTCTTTATAGGACAGTTTTGTGAATGAGGCCTACTTGCGGTAAGACTAACCAATTTTCTTATATATAAATAATTAACTTTTAATCATAAATATATAAGATATATTTTAATCTTATTAAAATATTTTAGAATTAATTTAATCATAATTTTCGCAAATTTTAATCTAATTTTCGAAAATTTTAAATCAATTCCTTAAGCTGATTTAATTTATCTTTTAATTAACAATTAATTAAATTAATTAAATCTAAGATAGATATTATAAATTAATCAAATTAATTTTACCTATCTTAAACCCTAATTGGTCGAAATTTGCATGCAAGGTAATTAGGGTTCCAGTTATTCAATTTAGTAAACTACCAAAAATAACAACCAACTAAACAAGGCAAGCAAATCAAGGGGGAAACAAAGGGTGGCGGCTAGGGTTAGGAAACCCTAGCCTAGATTTCGACCAAAGCCTCATCCAAGAGGTGTTTTTCGCAAAAACACTCAAGGCAAACATAGATAAAGCAGTTTATTTCAAACACAAGAAAACAGCCTAAGCTCTGATACCACTGAAGGGTTTTCTAGCAAACAATGAACACAAAAATACCTATGGTTCACATGCAACCCTAGAAAGATCTATGTTTTCTTCTATGAAGATAATAAACTAATATCTAAAGGCCAACAATAATTTCTAAAGTTTAAATCAGAAGAACCAACCTTTGAATCTTGTTCTTGAAGCTAGCAGCAAAAGTATCCTGCCTCAGATGCAAGTCATACCCACAGCAATGGAGAAGACAGTCCAGCAGAGTAATCTTGGTTGAAGTTGGCATGAATAATGGGGAGCCAGAGGGTTCCTTTTATAGCCTCCTAGGGTTACACCTGAAACCCTAAGGAGCCTCCAAGTGGGCAAGCCTGTTGACCACTTGGACCAGATCCCTAAACCCTAATTAGGGTTTTCACCAACCCTAGGGAAGCCTCCAAGGGTGGCGCCACTTTTTGGCCCCTGGACTTCTCTTTGCCAGTTATTCAACTATTGAATAAATACAAACTAGTCCTCACACTTTTAATTAATTAATTTAATCACTAAATTAAATCCAATTAATTCTAGATTAAATCTCAATTAATTATTATAGTTTCTAATTAATATATTAACACTTAAATATATTAATAAACCATTTAATTAATTCTATTGATTTATTACACAATTAATAAATCAACCTTTTACTCTACCGAACTCTATCCTGACCTCCAGCTATGAGGGCAACCCAAATGGACTTTGCTTCAATTAACAAGATAAATATAGTTGTAAAGTCATGGCTTAGACACCTAATCCAACAGTAATGTAAGAAATGCATCATATGCATGTCTTTTGGCAAACCAACCAAATAAATCATTAGATACAAAAACAACATGGTTCACTAAAAAACCCGAAAAGTACATTGATGATGTATTTTTTACTTAATCAAATATTGATTAATTTTTGGTCAATTTTTGTGAATTATCACAAAAATGAATTTTCAGTATTTTTTTCGAAGCTGTTTTTAGCGAGTCACGTTTTTATGCGTCATTTAATTATTCATTTGTCGGTTCGTTGGAAAACATATAAATGATGTACTTCTTACCCTTACTACTAAGATTTTCATTCTTATTTGATTCATATATATATATATATATATATATATATATATATATATATATATATATATATATATATATATATATATATATATATATATATATATATATATATATATATAAGTTCAAACCAGAAAGAAAAAAAAGATTTAGAAAGAGAGAATGAATCTTAACCACTAATTTGCTTTGATCTAAAGTAATATTACAATGTTGAAAACTTGCAATTAAATGAGATTTTAATCATTACTTTAAGATATTATAAATTAAACAATGCCAATATTGTCATTTTAACATTTCTATGATTAAACATTCAAACAGTTCTGTTGGATTAGGTGTGTAAGCCATAAACTATAATTGATATATATCTGAATCGATAGTAGCACAATCCTTTTGGGTTGCCCCAAACCTAGCAATTTGGCAGTAAGACATTGAGAGAGGGAGAGAGAGATTGATTTATTATATGATTAATAAATCAAGATTAATAGTTTATTAATATGTTGTAAGAATAATATATTAATTAGAAATAGTAATATTTAATTAATAGTTAACAAAAATTAATTGGAATTAATTTGATTAATTAAAAGTGCAGGTGCTAAATTTTAAATGGTCAATAGTTGAATAACGGACAATTATGGAAGGATAACATTGGACGCAAATATAAGGATGTATCCTTATTATTTTCGCCAAATATATAGTAGGTGATAAGGGTCTGAATTTCAGATAAAATGTTTATCTAGTTTAAATTCAAATAAGGCTTATCTGTAAGGTTTATCTCGTATCACCCTTGAGGCTATAAATATGCATCTCTGGATCCCCATTCTCTGCGCCATTTATCAAGATCCCTCTCATCTTTCTGTTGTCTTCATGCTTGCTAGCTTGGGTGTGAACCATTTGAGGCACGACGCTTGTGGTGTTTGCTTCCAAAATATCAACAAAAAGTATGTTATCTAAAATCCTTTTTAGTTAATATCGATTATACCTTTGTGGTTCTTTAGATGTTCTTATTTATAGATTCAAGTAGAGAAAACATAAATCCTTAGGTTTCATGTGAACTTAAGTATTTAAGTTTATTTGTTTGCCTATTTTCTATCAGTGGTATCAGAGAATTTGGCTGTTTTCTATTGAATTGATATAATTGTTGAATTGATTAAATCAGAGTTTATAGAAATTAAACCCAAATAGTCTCATATCTCTATTTTGGGCTAGGGTTTCTGAAACCCTAGCCTCACCCTTATTTTTCGATTTTTATTAGGTTATTTTAGGATTTTCTATTTTTGGTAATTATGATTAATTAATAATTGGATAACCCTATACCCTAATTTTTGAAAATAAGAGGGTTGGGATTAGGATTAAATTAATTGATTAATTTAATTAGATAATCCTTATTTTATTTAATTTATTTAATTAATTGTTAATTAAAAGATAAATATTAAATCACTTTTAGGTTTAATTTTAAATTTATACTAAATTGTTTAATTTTTCGATAATTTAAAAAAATAAATAAACCTAATATTTTAAAAGGTTTAAAATACATCTTATATATATTATTATTAAATGTTAATATTTATATGTATAAGAATTACTCAGTCAAATCGCTAGCTAGTATGTCTCATTCACAAAGCTGATCTATAAGGAGGGGGGGTATAAGGAAACTGCCTATAAAATGGCGGTTGAATGGGTGTCCACTCTCACCCACGACTTCCTTAATTAGTGGAGGGTCGTTAGCAGAACGGATTTCATAGGACATTAAATCTCATTAAAAGTATAA
The DNA here is from genome assembly GCA_023525715.1 of Cichorium intybus. NCBI lineage: Eukaryota > Viridiplantae > Streptophyta > Magnoliopsida > Asterales > Asteraceae > Cichorium > Cichorium intybus. Next base: position 123,281 of record JAKNSD010000021.1, on the reverse strand, counting down.
TGTTATTAAAAGAAAGTACTAGAACTTTTTTAATAAAATCTCAAATCTAGTTACTTTAGGAAAAATGTGAAAGATATGCTAACCTATGAAATTACACATTACACTTTATAAGTCGTTAGTGGAGCATGTGTGGTTTACCAACACAATAATATGGACTAATAAAGAGTAGTAATGGGTATCTCATAATTATCATTATTGATGGAGCGTGTGTGGTTCATTAGCATACCAATCGAGATGATAAATGACATTGAGGTTACCAAACACATTTTCATGGTTATTCACATATTGTTTGTGATCCTCGGTATCCCAGTCACAAATAGAAGTGCATAATTCGAAATTAAACATGTCATTGAATAGTTTCAATGAATCTCAAAAGACCTAGGAATTTCACTTAATTTGATTACTTTCCGAGGTGGAGTTGGTAAATCGTCATTTACCTACCTTTATAAAATTTACAATTAGATTACGACATCCCTCTTCTAAGTTATGAATCATATTGTTGGGTCCTAGCCTTAATATTTATTTTGGGTTAATATATTCAGGATTATTCTTATCTAATTAAAACTACCTTCCTTTTATAGATGTCTACTTTGTTGATGCTTCTGCTTCCCCATCCGCTTCCCACAATAACCATAACTTCTCTTCAATCCTTTCACTTTGCTCAAAGGTGACATTGGATGGCACCAACTACAATGACTGGATGCGAAACATCAAAACGACTCTTAGATTCGAGGACAAGGAATATGTCCTTGAAAAAGAACTCATAGAGATTCGAGGACAAGGAATATGTCCTCATGTAAATATGTAATTGAATTATATGCATTCCTTACCAACTCTTGGGTATTTGATACCAGAAGTGGTACTGACATCTGCAATGATTTACAGGGACTAAGGAATGTTAGAGAACTATGAGATGGTAATTTGGAATTGCATGTAGGAAATGGCTATTGTGTAGCTATCAAGGCCATGAGCCAATTGCATATCATACTTCCAAATAGGCTTTATCTTGTATTAAACAATTTTTGTTATGTACCTAGTATAACTAGGAATATTATTTGTACATTCTGTTAGTATGAACAAGGGTTTCGTTATCAATTTGATTGTCATTCTGGAAACATATTTGTGTTTAAAGATAATATATTCTCTTTTGTGACTTGTCCTAATAATGGAATATATGAGCTTGATTTAAACGATTCATACAACAAAGATAATTCAATTTACAACTTAACAAATAACAAAAGAAATTCGGACTTTAATAAAACTTATTTGTGGCATTGTCAACTTGGTCACATAAACAAAAACTCGCATGGCTAAGCTTCAAAAGGATGGAATCTTAGAATCAACAGGCTCAGAGACTTTTGATGTTTGTGAATCTTGTCAATATGGGAAGATGACCAATGCTCCTTTTACCGGTCTTGGTGAAAGGGTTTTTGATCTATTAGGGTTCATACATACTGATGTATGTGGACCTTTTAGGACAATGACCAGAAGCAGTAAAAGATGCTTCATCACATTTACTAATGACTTCAGTAGATTTGGATATATGTATCCCATGAAACACAAATATGAAGCTTTTGAAATCTTCAAAATATTCCAAAATGAAGTGCAAAATCAGCTAGTTAAAATAATTAAAGCCATACGATCGGATTGTGGTTGTAATACCGTGTTATTAAATCATAGAGATTTTGAGTTAATCTTAGTGTAATTAAGATTAGTTAAGTTGATGTATGAGTTTGGATGATTAGAAACCTATTTGGGAGAAGTTTAAACTCTTAAAAATGTCAAAAGAGGTATACGGGTCGTGTTTTATAAACACGGGTCGTGCTGTGCAAGACAAACCATTTTGGAAGCATGCAGTAAGTTACACGGGCGTGTTTTTATTAACACGGGCGTGTCAGGAAACTACACGGGCCGTGTTAAATTAACACGGGCCGTGTTATTCTGCAGACCAACATTTTGAGAGCAATCCGTAAGTTACACGGGCCGTGTAACTTTAACACGGGCCGTATTACGCTGCAGACCTATATAATGTGCAGAAAATGCTCATTTCGGGAAAAATAGACCCAAACTTCATTCCAGAGCTTCCTAAAGCGATTTTCCGCCAAATTGAGCCAGGGGATGCGTGGAGAAACGTATGGAGACTTCAATCTAAACCCGTAAACGCGTTCTTGATTCCTAATTCATCGAGGTGAGTGATTTCTTCGTTTTGGGGGTTTTGAAACCCTAACTTTGATTTCGTGATTTTGTTATATATTGTTTTATATGTTGATAGTAGATTTTTAGTGGATGCATTTAGAGTTATTGGTGAGAGTATTGTCGAGTTTCTACGGTTGAATGAGTAGAACTGTGGAAATTGGGGGTTTCGGTAAATATAGAGTTGATATTTACCATTTATACTCTTTTTTCCTCTTTTGATTTGTACATCATTGAGATAGATGTTATTGAAATGATTGTGGATGTTGGAGAATTGATTTGGACTATGGTGATGTAACCAAGTCTAGCGAACAGGAGCCCGATACACGTAAATTGGGGGTTCCATATACTGAAATGATATCAGGTGAGTACTTTCTAATACATGAGTGGAGTTACACTTGTTTTATGCAGAGTATATATAAATATATGTTTATATATTTCTATGTGTTATGTTGATCTTATGAGACTAAGTGATAAAGTGATATTGTTATCATGGATAATGATTGATGAGTTGAATATAAACAATGATTAATAGAGAAGAATATATATTAGCGTGACTGAGCTAACGTGTTCTTACATTGATTATTATAACAATGAGAAATGTTGTAATTGAGTTCATATATGAATTTGCTATGTTGTGGTTATTGTTGTAACCTTTGACTGAGTAAACTGTTATGAGTATGTAACAGTGGCCGAGTCAAAAATACATATTGGTTGTATAATTAGAGTAAATGTTGATATGATCGTGTCATATAGTTTCGTGTGGAATAATGTCGCTATGAGGTAATTGAGATTAATAGATTGTTAAAATGAGTATATGTGAGATTGCGATCGAGTTTATAAGTATTGTTGCTTGTGGTACTATGATTGAGTTGATGTTGCTAACAATTAGCTAGTGTTTGTAAAGTTAATATGGTTGCAGATTCCGAGTCAAGAGAAAAGAGATCTTGCTAATGAGAATAGCAAGAGAGGAAGATAAGGATGTCTTTTGATAAAGATCCGTAAAATATGATTGAGATTACTCACTAAGCTTTATAAGCTTACACTTGAGTTATATGTTGTTTTGTAGGTATCTGTAGCTGTGATAGGGGAAGGCATGTGATAAAGAAAGACGGACAAGTTTAGAGCCTGTCCTTTAGTTGAATTAGATTTTATTTGTAATGCCTGGTATGTAACGTGAGGACCTGTTGTTGTAATTAGTGCTTGATAACATCTTGTTTTCTATGGTTTAGTACAAGTACACCCATTTTTGATGTATAATTTGTTGAAAATTTTTGGGTGTACTTTGTATGAGAAACCGGGTGTTACAAGTTGGTATCAGAGCATGGTTTAAGTGAACTAGGTCTTGAGTGTAGAGTCCTAGACTTAAACTGAGAAGAGAGAGCCCCTATCACATCCTTGGGAAAGGATATTGCTGCAGATTTTAGTATATGATTTAAGTATAACTTTTATGTTATATTCGTTATTTGTTGTTTTCTGTGTGAAAATACAGATATGGAATCAGATAAAGGATGAGTTGAGAAATTGGTCGGGCTGGTTGGACCTACAGTGAATAATGAGACGAGATTTTGGTTGATATGAGATATCAACTAATGAGAAGACGAGAATTTCAGTTGCTAATGATAGATCAGCGGAATATGAGATGAGATAGTAATTGAGAAAAGATCCCGGTTGAGGCGAAATTCCAACTGATGAGGAGCTAAGATTTGAAATATGTTAGTGTAGCCGATTACACTCAAGAGTTGAGAGCCGAAGTGCGCAAGTTTCATCAAATGAAGAGAAGAAATTTTTGTTGCTATGAGGTATGTGAGTAACTTTACTTAACATGTTAGTTGTAACGTGTCACGCGTATTTAATTGTTAATAATACATGTAATAGAATATGTGTAAAACATGTGGACACATAAAAGATCAATTGAAATTACAGGTGTTAGAAAATTGTGGTTATAAAGTGTAGTAATTAGCAACGAGATGACAATATCATGTCCACTTGAGGTAAGGTTTACATATCGTATAACGAGTGCTATATGATTATGTATAACTGAGATTATAAGAGGTTGCTTGGCGAGTACTTAGCAACCATGGAGAAGTGTGTATATTGAGTATATACATGGTGGAAAATGTATAAATTATGATATTGTGTATATATTGCTTGTTGTTTCATAGATGTGATGAGATTTCTGTATATGAGTACTTTGTGGTTGAGACCAGATATTTTGTGAGACCACATGACTAGTACTTATGATTGATCAAAATGAATGGCTGAGATAGCCAAAAGAGTATGAGTTGAGAAAGACGGTGAATGTGTAGTTGATTGCACACTATAACTGATTATGAGTTGACATGTTGAGAGTTAAATTGTGTGGTTTGGAGTTGTCACATAATGAGATATTTGCGACAGAGTTGTCAGAGGACACTCGAGCAACCACATAAAAAGTACCTTGTGGTTATAATTGAGAGAACCTAGAGTGGTTCATGTAGGCCTAATTGGCCTAGAGATTGAGTTAATTACCTAATAAATGTGATCGAGACCACATATTCGGTGGGGTCACATATCGAGTAAATGTGGTTCAGACCACATATGTTGTGGGGCCACATATTGAGTAAATGTGGTTGAGACCACATATGTTGTGCGGCCACATATTGAGTAAAAGTGGTTGAGACCACATATGTTGTGGGGCCACATATTGAGTAAAAGTGGTTGAGACCACATATGTTGTAGGGCCACATATTGAGTAAAAGTGGTTGAGACCACATATGTTGTGGGGCCACATATTGAGTAAAAGTGGTTGAGACCACATATGTTGTGGGGCCACATATTGAGTAAATGTGGTTGAGACCACATATTGAGTAAAAGTGGTTGAGACCATATATGTTGTGGGGCCACATATTGAGTAAAAGTGGTTGAGACCACATATGTTGTGGGGCCACATATTGAGTAAAAGTGGTTGAGACCACATGTTGTGGGGCCATATATTGAGTAAAAGTGGTTGAGACCACATATTTGTGGGGCCACATAACGAGTAAATGTGATTGAGACCACATATTCTGTGGGGTCACATATTTAGTAGTTGAGGTTGAGACCACATATTTCTGTGGAACCACGTAATGAGTACCTTGTGGTTAGATTAATGAAGATTGTTGTGACTCAGACAAAAGGAGGAGTAACGGTGAGTCTATATGGCTCGAGACCGTAGCAGACACTCGCTAGAGTCAAAGACGAGATGGATTGAAATTGGAGAATGGTACGAGGTACCATGATCTGGTCAGAGGACGGTCCGAGGTACCGTGAGATAATGTTGAATGATGAGACCAAAGTATGGTACGGGGTACCAACAGTTGAGGCAGAGTGGTGCTATAGTGGTTGTGCTTGTGTGTAGACAAGCATGTAGTTTATGATGAAGCAGAGTAATGAGACATGTACTATCCTTGCGTGTGGATAGATATGAACGTAGCGGTAAGCTTGTGTGACTTGAAACCTATGGGTTGAGAAGAGGACGAATCAGAGGCTGAGTAACAGTATAGAGGTATTGTGAGATAATACAATAAGTAATACTGTTGAGAAGTGTTGTTGTGAGTATGTGTGTTTATCATGTAATCGTGTTGCGAATGTGTGAGATTTCTTGCATGTCGAGCGAGATAGAGTTGTGTAACTACATGATGAGAAAATATGAGTGAAAAGAGTAGAAGAGTAATTGTAATTGTGATTAATAGGATTCATTACTTAATAATCAAACCAATTACTGCCAATGAGAAAAATGTGTGAATGTCGAGATGAAAATACTATTTATTCGTATGAGACGATGAATAGTATATTTTATTATAATGATTTTGAGTTCTTTTCTTGAGATTAATGAGTTAGTCGAATAATGAGATATGATCTAACCGTAGAGATTACGGTGTTAGATGTTATTATTTTGAGTCGTGTGTAGAGATTACGATGAGCATTAAGTATGACCTAATTGTGTCATTCGGATGAATTAGATATTGCGGTGATAATGACGGAGAAGTGGCGAGAGGGAAAATCCTTTATGATGGTATGTCAGGAGGAATATATGCGGTTGTGTTGAGAATTTATTGGATAATAAATTATCGAGTTTGATAGAGCTAATGATTTAGTGAGAATGTGATGTGGATTTTTCCACAAAAGAGAGAATATAATGAGTGAGTACATTGAGAGAAACAACATGAGGTATGTTGTTAAATTGGTATGAAGAGGAGCCACTTTGGTGGAGGATTGTTAGTTGTATATTGGGTAAAAACCTAATATGTGTGTTGAGGTGGAAATAGAGATGAATTAGCTTTCGGTGAAGTTGAAATCGGTTGTGGTGATGAGACAACTGAAACGGGTCTTGCGTGACCAAAGTGTCGAGAGTTAAATAACAAATTCAGAGAAGGTGTGAGTGAAACTCGAGATTTGTTTATAATATTTTGTTAATTCTGGATTTTTAATCTTAGTGTTGATAAATTGTGTGACATGGGTGAGACAATTGAATATTCGTGTATTTTATGTTGTATGAGTGTTTTTCCTACTCTAAACAATGAGAATGTGCAAGTCGGAGAAATCAATAACTAGTGTGTTGTTATTGGAGGAATAAATGGAGAAAGAGAATGAGCTTGAGATCAGTGAGACCATTTTTCTTATTGAGTTAGAGTAAGATCATTTTGAGAAAATTTGAAATGAAAGTTGAGTTCCAGATGGCTATATGAGACAAGTTGGTGATTGGAGTATCACTTGAGGAGTGAGGTGAGATACCTTGATGTCAACGATGCTATAGAAAAGTGTGTGCCCTGAAAGAGTGAGTATTTTCCCACATGGCAATGATGATAGCCAATATAGCTATAGAGATCATCTTACGAGAATGATGGCGAGCGTTAAGATTTTGCGGTCAAGATATCCCTTTTTGTTTCAAGAGATTCTGAGGACGGAATCTTTTGAAGGGGGTAAGAACTTGTAATACCGTGTTATTAAATCATAGAGATTTTGAGTTAATCTTAGTGTAATTAAGATTAGTTAAGTTGATGTATGAGTTTGGGTGATTAGAAACCCATTTGGGAGAAGTTTAAACTCTTAAAAATGTCAAAAGAGGTTACACGGGTCGTGTTTTATAAACACGGGTCGTGCTGTGCAAGACAAACCATTTTGGAAGCATGCAGTAAGTTACACGGGCGTGTTTTTATTAACACGGGCATGTCAGGAAACTACATAGGCCGTGTTAAATTAACACGGGCCGTGTTATTCTGCAGACCAACTTTTTGAGAGCAATCTGTAAGTTACACGGGCCGTGTAACTTTAACACGGGCCGTGTTACGCTGCTGACCTATATAATGTGCAAAAAAAGCTCATTTCAGGAAAAATAGACCCAAACTTCATTCTAGAGCTTCCTAAAGCGATTTTCCGCCAAATTGAGCCAGGGGATGCGTGGGGAAACGTATGGAGACTTCAATCTAAACTCGTAAACGCGTTCTTGATTCCTAATTCATCGAGGTGAGTGATTTCTTCGATTTGGGGGTTTTGAAACCCTAAGTTTGATTTCGTGATTTTGTTATATATTGTTATATATGTTGATAGTAGATTTTTAGTGGATGCCTTTAGAGTTATTGGTGAGAGTATTGTCGAGTTTCTACGGTTGAATGAGTAGAACCGTGGAAATTGGGGGTTTCGGTAAATATAGAGTTGATATTTACCGTTTATACTCTTTTTTCGTCTTTTGATATGTACATCTTTGAGATAGATGTTATTGAAATGATTGTGGATGTTGTAGAATTGATTTGGACTATGGTGATGTAACCAAGTCTAGCGAACAGGAGCCCGATACACGTAAATTGGGGGTTCCATATACTGAAATGATATCAGGTGAGTACTTTCTAATACATGAGTGGAGTTACACTTGTTTTATGCAGAGTATATACAAATATATGTTTATATATTTCTATGTGTTATGTTGACCTTATGATACTAAGTGATAAAGTGATATTGTTATCATGGATAATGATTGATGAGTTGAATATAAACAATGATTAATAGAGAAGAATAGATATTAGCGTGATTGATGAGTTGAATATAAACAATGAGAAATGTTGTAATTGAGTTCATATATGATTTTGTTATGTTGTGGTTATTGTTGTAACCTTTTACTGAGTAAACTGTTATGAGTATGTAATAGTGGCCGAGTCAAAAATGCATATTGGTTGTATAATTAGAGTAAATGTTGATATGATCGTGTCATATAGTTTCGTGTGGAATAATGTCGCTATGAGGTAATTGAGATTAATAGATTGCTAAAATGAGTATATGTGAGATTGCGATCGAGTTTATAAGTATTACTGCTTGTGGTACTATGATTGAGTTGATGTTGCTAACAATTAGCTAGTGTTTGTAAAGTTAATATGGTTGCAGATTCCGAGTCAAGAGAAAAGAGATCTTGCTAATGAGAATAGCAATAGAGGAAGATGAGGATGTCTTTTGATAAAGATCCGTAAAATATGATTGAGATTACTCACTAAGCTTTATAAGCTTACACTTGAGTTATATGTTGTTTTGCAAGTATCTGTAGCTGTGATAGGGGAAGGCATGTGATAAAGAAAGCCGGACAAGTTTAGAGCCTGTCCTTTAGTTGAATTAAATTTATTTGTAATGCCTGGTATGTAACGTGAGGACCTTTTGTTGTAATTAGTTCTTGATAACATCTTGTTTTCTATGGTTTAGTACAAGTATACCCATTTTTGATGTATAATTTGTTGAAAATTTTTGGGTGTACTTTGTATGAGAAACCGGGTGTTACAGTGGTGGCGACTATAAGCTATAAATTTGATGAACATCTTAAGAATTGTGCCATAGTGTCATAACTCACTACACCCGAAACGCCACAGCATAATGGTGTTTCCGAAAATAGAAATCGTACCTTACTTGATATGATACGATTGATGATGAGTCATACTTCCCTTCCTCATTCGTTTTGGGGATATGCCCTCGAAACTACTACCCGTATTGTAAATATGGTCCCAACTAAAAAGGTTAATAAGTTACCATACGATTTATGGCATGGAAAGGTTCCACCAATGTCTTACTTAAAGATTTGGGGTTGCGAAGCTCATGTTAAAGTAGAGACTTCTAACAACCTTGAACTGAGATCTCAAAAGTGTATGTTTATGGGATACCCAAAAGAAACCATGGGCTATTACTTCTTTAAGAAAGAATAAAATTGAGTTTTTATAGCTCGAAAAGTTGTGTTTCTTGAAAAGGACTTTATTTTGAATAAAGCAAGTGGGAGTCCCATTGATCTCGATAAGATTCGAGAGACACAACTTATAATTGAGAATAACACTCCACCTGATACTGTGGAGCCTGAGACTGTTATTCATTCCAAACGACACACCAACTGTACAACGCTCAAGTAGACCTCGACAAGAACCTGACAGATATGGATTTGTCATTCCTGAAGAGGAAGTCTTCTTAGTGGATCAATGTGAGCATACTAATTTCAAGGCAGCTACTGTAGATCCAGAATTTGATAAATGGCTTGAGGCCATAAGAGCTGAAATTCAGTCCATGAGTGATAATTAAGTATCTGACTTGGTTGACTTGCCTCCTGACGGTATGACTGTTGGAAGCAAGTAGATCTTCAAGAATAATATCGACATGGACGGGAATGTACAAACATTCAAAGCACGACTTGTTGCAAAAGGGTATACTCAAGTTCATGGTATTGACTATGAAGATACTTTCTCTCCAGTTGCCAAGATTAAATTCATTAGAGTTATCATGGCCATAGCCGCATATTACGACTATGAGATATGGAAAATGGATGTCAAAACCGCTTTCCTTAATGGATATCTTGAGGAAGATGTCTATTTGGAACAACCTGAAGGTTTTGTCGATCCAGATAACCAAAATAAGGTGTGCAAACTGAAGAATTCCATTTATGGAATGAAACAAGCATATAGGACTTGGTATCATTGCTTTGATGAGAACATCAAAAAGTTTGGTTTCTCATAAAGCCCTGATGAACCATATGTATAAATCAAACCAAGTGGGAGCAAAATTATTTTTGTAATTTTATATGCAGATGACATATTGTTAATCGGGAAAGATATCCCAACATTGAAAGAGACTAAGGCTTATCTAAGCAAGTCTTTTCAAATTTAGGATCTATAGATATAAATCCCAACGACTCATTGGATTGATTCAGAGTTCGTACATTGATAAAGTCGTAAAACGCTTTTCAATGGAAAACTCAAAACGAGGAATTGTACCTATGCTGCCTGGCACTATTCTTTCTAAGAAAACCTGTGCTAGTTCAAATGACAATATCAAAAGAATGAGTCGCATATCGTATGCTTCAGCAGTAGGCTCAATTATGCATGCCATGACATGCATAAGCCGGATGTAGCTTATGCACTGAGTATGACTAGTTGATATCAAGCTAATCCTGGTGAAAAGCATTGGATGGCTGTAAAGAACATCCTTAAGTACTTGAGAAGGACTAAGGACATGTTTTTAGTTTATGGAGGTGTTAATAGACTCGTTGTAAGGTGTTACACCGATGCTAGCTTCAACATTGATCGAGATGATTCTCGATCACAGTCGAGATACGTATTCACCCTAAATGGAGGGGCCATTGCATGGAGAAGTTCAAAGCAAGGAGTGGTCGCACTATCTACAACAGAATATGAGTATATTGTTGTTGGGATTCGATCATATTAACACATAACTCATGCAGCAGAAGACAATCAAGATCAAATCACAGATATTCCATGAACATTGTTTAAGATCATGCAGTTCATAACAATTATTACTACTTAAAACTTAAACAAAAAATACCTCAGCAAGTCTCCTTCTTTGTGCTCTGGTCAGGGCCACGGTTGCAAGGGATGATTAAGATCCAAAGTAAAATCCCTCTAATTAGGATTCAAAGTAAAATCCCTCTAATGATTCACAGCCAGTGATCTCCATAAAACCAGACAGATCAGTGTTCCACTTGGAAAGGGGGTAGAGATTATTACCCTAGTGAGGGATTGAAATAGTAGAAAGGGAGAGGAGGCGGTGCTGAAGGCTGCTTTGGATGCCTTAGGGTTGAACCCTAAGGCCTCTATTTATACTGCATGGGCTCCAAGGGTTTCAAACTTAGGAGTCTTTTGGCGGCCGCACCCCTTAGACTTGTTTTCTTTGATTAAACCTTTAATAAATTACAATCCAATCCCTTTAATTGATTCTAAATGAATTCTAATTAATTTTATCAATTAATTTATTGATCTAGTTTCTAATTAATTTATTTATCAATAAATTAATATACTAATCATCGTTTCTTTTATTCCTTTTGACTTTGTCTATTTTTCTGGGTCATGAGGGCAACCCAAAAGGACCCTACTATTATTAGGAATATTAGCACTAGTTGATGACCTTGGACACTCATTTCAACAATTGCGGATTCAGAAGCAACTCAAGAAGTTGATTTGATGAAAAAGTTCATTGGTGATCTAGAGGTTGTCCCAAACATCAAGAATGACATGGAGATGTTTTGTGACAACACCGGTGCCATTGCTATCTCAAGAGAGCCAATGGTTACCAAGAGGACTAGACACATTCAACGGAGATACAATTTCATTCGTCAGGAATTGGAATTGTGAAATATACGCATTGAAAATATTCATACATATGATAATCTAGCGGATCCATTCACGAAGCCCCCTTATCAAAACAAGTTTGAGAATCATGCAAAAGGAATTAGGCTTCGACTTTCTAGTGATTGGATCTAAATCTATACTTTATTAATATATGAATAATCTAAACTATATACCAATTACATGTAATCTCTTTTGATATATGAGATATCGCTTTTGTATTAATGTTATTGTGTTCTACGTTAGCATGTTTTTGAAGGGTTTTGTACAAACTATGAACTAGAAAATTCCTAAGTTCACATGCAACCATAAATAAGATCTATGTTTTTCTACTATGAACATATAATAAAAACCTAAAGGCCAACAATTATTTCTAAAGAATAAATCAGAAGAACCAACCTTTGATTCTTGATCCAGAAGCTAGCAGCACAAGTGTCCTGCCTCAAATAGAGTCACACCCAAGCAATGGAGGAGAGAAGACAGCAGAGTAACTTTAGAGAGATGTGTTTGGCACAGATTAGGGTTCCCCAGGGGTTCCCTATTTATAGTATCAGGTGGCACAGCTTAAAACCCTAAAGCCCAACTTTGGCAAGCCTTTTTACCAATTGGACAAGGCTTTATTTAAACCCTAATTAGGGTTTCGAGATCCTTGTGGTGGCACCACAAATATCGCCACCTTTAACCCCTAGACTGGCCAGTCAATATTCAACTATAAAATAATTACAAAACCAGTCCCTGCACTTTTAATTAATTAAATTAATCTCCAAATTAAATCCAATTAATTCTAGATTAATTTCTAATTAATTATTATAGTTTCTAATTAATATATTAACAGTTAAATATATTAATAAACTATTTATTTATTTCTATTGATTTATTAAACAATTAATAAATCAACCTTTCTCTCTACTGACTTCTACATCAATCCTCCTGCTATGAGGGCAACCTAAATGGACTTTGCTTCAATTAATAAGATAAATACAAATATAAAGTCATGGCTTAGACACCTAATCCAACAGTTTTATCCATGAATAAACTGGTTATCCTAAATCATCCATAGTCGCTCATGGTTGTGGGAGAAACTATGAATTAAGACTAATATGAATCAGATTGGATGATTTCATGAGATGAAATAGCAAAGTGTTTCATCCAAGTTCATATGTACTTGTTGGAGAACAACTATTGGATATGACTCGCTTCAAGAATCACTTCATGGATCGTTAATCATAAGTGAATCTTGAACAATGGTAAATATCTTTATGTCTTTCGACCTGAGATACATATTGGGGATTCGCGTTTAGGAATTATTGTGCTTTAACATGGTTAAACGTTGTTCGTAACAGTGTGGTTATAAAAGCCATTGTTGGGTATAATATGAACTATACATGAGTACATATGTAGTCAAGATGGGATTTGTTCGTCTTATATGTTGAGAGTTAGACATCTAAGGCGCCTTACTTAAAGTTGGACAACAAATGAGAATGATCACGTTCCATGTTTCATGTCCAACATGATGTTTGAAACAAAGAGAATATTGATAGACTTACCTTATACATCAATTGCAGCTTTGAGCTCTTGGAATTGGATCTTGATAAATAAAACCTCTTCGCATATTATTAGGGGCAGTAGTCCATTGCTAGATGTCAAATAATGTCTCTACCAATCCATAATGAATCTTGTGCAAGTGGGAGATTGTTGGATTGATATGCTCAAGAATCATTATGAAATGATATTGTTAATTACTTATGATCCTATAGGGTCACACCTTTATCAAGTTGGTACTTATTGAATATTTATTAAGTATTTGATAATTAATTAATAAATTCAACTTTTGTATTTAATTAGAGAATAATTATTGTTTTGTGAAAAGAATAATTATAAGGAGTTAAAATATTAATTATATCACATGGTATGATATATTAAGTCATGTACAAAGTTTTGGACAACCATAAACCCGAATTGCCACATCAGATTTCACCAACAGTCTCAAATTAACGTGTCGGTTAACCACACACGCTCCATTAATAGACCATATGGAAATGATGTGTGTTTTCATGGATTAGCATACATTTTCACATTTTTCCTATTTATCTGGACAAGAATTTTGTTTGGATAAGTGTTAAGTTAATACTTTTAACTTCACATATACTTTGTTTGGACCCTTTCGGTAACTCCATTAGTCCACACAAACGGCAGTGAGCGAAAAAGACGTCCATTCAACGGTTATTTTATAGGTCTTTTCCTTAAACCATATTAAAGTGCTTAGAATGGATGAGTCTAGTCATGATCCAAGTTGATGTATTTAATCTTTAGTTATACATATGATATAAAATATTATATAATGTATAAGGTATATTTTACACCTTTTAAAACTTTCGAGTTGTTTGATCACATTAATTCAATTAACCTATGTGTTCAAATGATAATATTAAATCATCATTTAACTATTCTAATCGTGTGAGGGAACATGTTAATAATTAACATCAAACAAGCAAGGCACATATTAGGATCAAAATTGAACTAAGTAATTAATCCTAATTATCCATGTGTAATCAAATGACAATAATTAATAATTAATTAAATATTCAAACCATGTGAGGACACATGATAATGATTGATTTTAATTCAATTATCCTATACAATTTTCAAAATAATTTAAATAATTAAATTATCAATTTCTTAATTTAATAAAAAGGAAATAAAATTCAAATAATGCAACATATAAATAAACCTTTTGGAGATAATTACCAAAAATATTTTAAAACACATTAAAAATATAAAAATCCAAAATTTCCAATTTATCTATGCCAATATACAATTTCCGAAAATAAATTTAACAAGAAAATAAGCATGTACTAAAAATATCAACTAAGCATAGGCTCTGATACCACTGATAGGTTTTCTAATACCCTAGAACAGAAAAACATGGCAGCGGAAACATAGAAAAACTTCTAAGGCAAGTAAAAAAATACTAAAACCTACAAGGAAATTACTTATTGGCTATTTACAACTACAAGAAGGTTTGAGATTAACCTTAAGCAAAAAAAAAATTTGCTTGAAGAACCATTGTATATATCAAAATCCCCATAGCTAAGAAAGGTAGTACCCAAAAGAGAATACATCTAACGGTTCACACCCAATTAGTCCAAACAATTAGGTTATTATGTATTTTAGAAAAGCTCGCTATAAAACCCTAGAGATGGATTATAGATTCTGCCTGAGAGAGAGAGAGAGAGAGAGAGAGAAGAATAAACTCCAAAAAAACCTTTCTAGAATTAGCGCAAACAAATGAGGAGCCAGGGAGGGGGTTTTATAGTTTCCAAGGGTGATTAAAGATAAACTTTAGAGATAAACCTTATTTGAATTCAAACTGGATAAACCTTTTATCTTTAAAATCAAAACCCTTTAATCTTATCTATAGGGTGAACGAATTTTGAAGGATAAACCCTTCAAAATTTCGTTCCCTATCCTCCCCAATTAATATTATCCATTGCCCAACTATTGAACAATTAAACTTTTAATTAATCCCAAATTAATTTAAATTAATTCCAGTTAATTCAAATTAATTCAAAATAATTCCAAACTAGTTTCTAATTAATTTACCATCACATAATAAATTAATGAACTACTTATTCTCTCTCTCAAATAACTGTAATACCATTTAGACTATTGAGGGCAACCCAAAAAGGACCCTGCTATTAATGGAAAGTCCTTACTAATATAGTTATGATTTTGGACACTATTCCAACAAGTATAAGATAATATGTTTTCCATTTATTGAGGGTATGGTTCATGGTACTCTCTTGTGAGTATAAAAGAGAGTGAGATGCAAAGTTTTCATGTAGTTTTCCTCTTATTTTCTCTCAAAACATGGCCAACTCTTTTTCTCCCTCTACTCTCTCCTTTTTATGAAGTTTGAACCAAGTTTGAGAGTGTAGAAGCACTTCTCCTTTAGTGCTTCATTTGTTAAGTACTTAAAGGCTTACGAAGTTCTTTATACAAGAAGGAACTAGCATTCTAAGTGCCTTTACCTTGGTGGTGGATAATTGTAGAGAAATCAAGCTTCTGGATTTTTGCTATCTACTTCAACACCGCAATACCAAGAGGGTTCAAAGGCTTCAAATGTTATCTCTTTAAAACATCCTATGTATGTTTTAGTATCATTCTTACCAATGTAAATGTCTCCTTGATGGTTTTGTTTGAAATGGTTTAAAATAAACTAGTTATTTTAAATAAGGCTTCCGTTGCCGTTTTAACGTAAAATACTCTATTTTATTTATCAAAACCGATCAATTAGTACCAACTCCTACGTACTAGCCACTTCTCCCACTGGTACTTCGTGAGCAGCCAGCCAAACCACATCACCCCCGTATTTCATGGTCAGCCTTGTCTACTTCTCCCACCGGTACTACGTCGGCACAACTTACATATGCCTACATTGCCCACTTCACCCCCGTACATCATGGACAACACATACATACCACATACACAAACATGCATGGTCAACATAATAAGCGAGTTCGTGTAACTCACCTCTAGGATTATCCACATATCAACACTAGCGTGTACTAGGAGGAACTCGGACAAAACAACTTACAAAATAGGTAATATTAATTGTTTAGAACTTGCCTTAAATCGCTACTCGTTATTCTTTATTTTACAATAATTTTTAGGTCCCTTTTATGTCACTTGTTAAGCCCTTAATTAAGAATATTAACTCATGAGGTTCTGATGTCTTAAATCCATTTAAGACCTTTTAAGGTGTACATTAAAGGTTTGGTGCATAGAAGCTCCAAATTCCAGTTTTATAAAAGTTTCCAAATTAAGTCCTTTTTAGACCATTTTCCACTATCCTGACCATAAATTCTAAATCATAAGTCCAAATGACATGTTCTATACCTTTCTAAAAACTAGACTCAATTTCCCACACTTCTTATCTCATGGGTTTTTTTTAGATTCTGCACCAATCTTCTGTAATACGATCTGCAAATTGTATACAGTTTGCTGTTACGAGTTTTGGGTGTATTTTCTATCATTTTAAGGATGTTTTTCCTAATCATCCGTATAATAAGACATTCATTAAGTGCTTAATGTTATAAGTTCTAATTATTTGAGTAGAAATACAGATTACTACTTCTTTGAATGGTTTAATACCAAGACTTGATCACAAAATTATTACAAATTCATATAAAATGATAAAATCATCATATGCTTTAGTTCAAAACCAACCCAACTAGCCTTCATGTATACAATCCTAAAGTTGAGATGTTCACCCAACCATAACCACCACTCGGTAGTGGTGAAACGGCGGTGAAGGGCGACTCCGGGCAGCTTGGTCCACACACACCATTTGTATTAAAGGGGACAAAAACTGACACAAGACAATGATCAATATCTAGAGCACGACATGAACTTGGCACTAAAAATAACAACTAACCACTGCCACCTTAGCATGGCGGCACAGTAGCGGTGCTGCGGTGGTCGGCCGGCGGCCAATGGCTACCGGCGGTTCAAGTTGATCGGAAAAAGAAAATGAGGAGAAAATATATGAAATCAAGACGTTTGAAATGAGCATCGTAGGGACGAACATACGTCCACTCACAACCACAACCCGCATCCACCTTGCGGTGGTGTCGTGGTGGTGAAATCGGCTGCCAAAGCCACTGGCGGTGGTGCTCAACGAGAGTCGAACAGGACAGAAAGAAAAACAAGATGATACCTACGATAATTCAACCAACAAAACTTTCCAACACCTTCGTCTCTTCGCCGGCAGCAATCCGGCACCACCTCCTACTCTCTCTCTCTCTTTCTCTCTAGCACTTCTCTTTCACTCGGTAGCTCATTTCTCATGGCAGCTTTCTTTCTCTCGACTCTGACTAATCTTGGCTCTATATCTCTTGGTTGAAGAAACGACACAAGGAATTTGGAAGTAATAAGTTTGGACGTTAGCATGGAACTTAATGTATGTTGCTTTTAAGAAATATTAAGTTGGTTTAATTGTTTGGAGGAGAGGAGTCGGATCCCTCCTCTAAGGCTAGCCGGTGTGGCGAGGGGAGTAGTGTAGGGAAGTGAGGGGAACATCGTCCCCTTAGGGAAGGGACCCCTCACTTTCGTCCTCGCAATGGAGTTTTCATCGTATGGGAATATATATATATATATATATATATATATATATATATATATATATATATATATATATATATATATATATATATATATATATATATATATATATATATATATATATATATATATATATATATATATATATATATAGACAATACATTATGCATTATTAATTGTACCAAAAGTGAAGAGAAGTGACGGGTGACCTTTTACAGGAATAAGGGGAGGAGTGAGGTTTGTTGACTGGATGTTGATTTGGTAGAAAAAAATTGAGAGGTAATGACGGGCCATACCATTCATCCTAACTGACCAGTTCAAGAAATCAAAAAAAGAAGTTGAAAATTCAATCCTCCAAGTTTGCGCAATGGAGACATTTAGTGCTTAAACTATTAGTTCTTTATTTTAAGTTTTATTTATTTTAATTACTAATAGCATTATATATATATATATATATATATATATATATATATATATATATATATATATATATATATATATATATATATATATATATATATATATATATATATATATATATATATATATATATATATATATATATATATATATATATATATATGTGTGTGTGTGTGTGTGTGTGTGTGTGTGTGTTTTTGTTAAAACAGTAGAAAAGGCAATAAAAACGTAATGTAGAAACGAGCGTTACACAATTAATCACATATGATTGTGAGAAACAAATTATTTCACAAGAAATAGAAAATCGTATTTGTTTGAATGCTTCAATTGATTGTATTGCATTCTTAATGAGACCAGGATTAGCATTCCATGGTCATAAAATCCTGGTCGTAACGAGAAGGAAGACTCTCATAATAAATGTAACTTTCTTGACTATTAAAATGGTTAGCCGATCGATGTGATATTTTCGATCATTTTGTTTTAAAGAATGCTCTAAAAAATGCATAAATGAAATATGGTGATATCGAGAAAGATATTGTGCATGCATGTTCAAATGCAATTTTAAATGTTATTATGGAAGATCTTAGAAAATATTATTTCTGAAATTTTAGTAGACGAGTCACGTGATGTGTCTTGTAAAGAACAATTGGGACTGCTTTTGCAGTTTATTAATAGAAAAGGTGAAGCTGTAGAAAGGTTTGTTGCCATTAGAATTGTTAGTGACACTTTAGATTTGTCATTAAAGGCTACCATTTATGATATGCTCTCAAACTAGAATTTGAGTACTTTTAGGATTAGAGGGAAAGGTTATGATGGTGCTAGAAACATGAGTGGAGCATTCAACGGGTTGAGGACTTTGATTATGAATGAAACAAAATATGCATCTTTGTTCATTGTCTTGCTTACCGGTTACAGTTAGCCTTAGTGTTTGTTGCAAAGAATCACACGAAGCTTAATGATTTCTTTTATGTCATTTCTCTACTATTAAATCTTATTGGATCTTTATACAAACGACGAGATAATTTAAAAAAAAAACAATTAGCTAATGTTATGGAACCATTAGCCAAATGTTTGCTTTATATTAAATTGGTATTTAATTATTTGCAACTATTTTAATTGTTTTATGCTAATTAACTTTTTATATGGTTTATTTTAGGTGACCTAGAGAGTGGTACGAACCAAGAAGTAGGTATTAAACGACCATCTGATACTTGATGGGGTTCTCATTATTCTTTTTTATTAAATATCCATATCATATACGATTCCATTTGTTATGTACTTGAAGACATTGGTGAAGATAATATTGATTGTGATTGTAAAGCTAAAGCAATTCACATCTTAAAGTCATTTAAATCATTTGATTTTGTGTTTTCTCTACGCTTAATTATTGATATATTAGGAGTCATGGATCATTTGAATACAACACTAGAAAGAAAATATCGAAATATCGTAAATGTCATGAATCAAGTAAGTAGCTTTAAAAAAGCAATTCAAGAAATTATAGATGTAGGATGGGAACCACTTTTAGAGAATCTTACTTTCTCTTAGGGGTGTGCATGAGTCGGTTTTGACCCTAAAACCGAACCCAAACCGATGTACTCGGTTTTTAAATATTTGAAACCGAACCCAAACCCAAACCGATCGGTTCCGGGTCTCGGTTTTCGGTTTTTCTTCGGGTCCGTCGGTTTCAAACCTAAGCTATTTACCCAACTTATATCATCATCCTTGGACTTTCTTATATAGAGCATGAGGACGTCCAACTTTATATTCCACCACCGATGTGGGACGCTTCCCATAGTCCAGCAAAATAAAACTACCACATCGCTAAAAGTGCTTCATAGAAAACTCGAACCTGAGACCTTTTCTTTGGATGTACAACGTCTTAACCAGTGCACCAACACGCTACTTATGTTAAATATGCACAGACTTCATTTATATCTAGATGCATAACGTATATTTTTAATTATTATATATAAATCGGTTCGGTTTGGTTTTTTTTTTTTTTTTTTTGGTTTTTGCATTCCACAAACCGAACCAAAACCGAAAATTTTGGTTTTTGAAAAAATAAAAACCAAACCATCGGTTTCATATTCGGTTTCGGTTTTTCGGTGTCGGTTTCGTCGGTTTTTTTCGGTTTTTCGGTTTTTGGGTTCGGTTTTGCTCATCCCTACTTTCTTTTGTGATAAAAGATAAATTCAAGTCGTGGATATGAAAGATACATATTATAATGGAATGAGTCGCCGAAGAGGTTCACAGGTTAGTAATGTGTGCTACTACCAACTATCAAGTTAATTAATATATTTATTGTGTTTTATCATTAATTATTAATACAAATATATTTTTATTTGAAGGTTAATAACTTGCACCACTATCAGATGATGTATTTAAGACGGTGATTGATATGCAACTTCAAAAGCTGAATTATCGCTTTAATAAAGCCAACACGAGTTTACTTCTTTGTATTACTTGTTTATGTCCGTGTGTGTCTTTCAAAGCCTTCGCTTTGGATAAAATAATGAAAATTGCTACACTATATCAGGAAAAATTTCCAACAGAATATGATATTCGAGTTCTTGAAATGGAACTTAGAAATTACTTCAAGGATGATTGAGAATATGAACAATTTAATCATTTAAAGAGTATTAGGGACTTTGTCGAAGAAAAAAAAAATATAATATTTCCTAAATTTAAATTTTATTTCTCTTTGAACCTTGTATTCATCTTTGTCTCACATTTCCAAGGGATCAAAGGATTGATTTAATTTGTTAACGACGTCAAATCAGTCAATTTTATGCTTATTATATACAATATCTTAAAATCATGAAACAAATATATGGTTTTTCTCTTCATTTTTTTAAACATGGAAAATACATATACATATTTGGATAAAAACAAAAAAAAATTAAAGAAAAAGAAAATTTTCTCAAATTCGATAAATCGTACATACTCGGTAATTGAATGACAAAATGGATGGCATAAGGTTGTAATTATTCAAAAAGCACGCACCGCACTCTATAACTACGATAACCCAAGTCACCTTTGAAAAAATCATCGTTTTCTTCACCGTTTATTTTCACAAACAGAACAAGGCGATGAGCGTGATCACTCCAACGGACCCCACCATAAAGCCATGCAAGTGTCCGCCAAAGCCAACAGCACCGGAGGCATCAGCGCTGGGAGTACTGTCATCGGTTGCCGGAGTATCGTCATCGGCGCCGGATTTCTTCTTCTTCTCAGGTGTCGGAGCCGGAGCTGGAGAAGGGGGACCAAACAAGTCCATTGGTAACAACACCTTGTCCACTTGATACACTGCAAGTGAACCGTCGGTGTATATAGTATTCGCCACAGTGGTATCAACCACGCCGGTTGTCACATTCACTTGGTTGCCGGAGCTGGTTATATTCAACGGGAACTTATTGCTGGCACTGTCTCCGGCCTGCGTCCTTAACGGATTACTAATAGTCTGAAACTGCGAAGTCGTGAGGTACTGCGGCAGGACATGAAACTGTAACAACTCAACTTTCTGTTGATCAGAGAGAGAATTTAGGGTTCCGGATTTGAGGGCTGAGAAAGCATTATCAGTTGGAGCAAAAACCGTCATCCCCTGGTTGGAGTTATTGAGTTGTGTGTTGATTTGATCACCCACTTGCGTAAGTTTGAAGAGGCGCATGAGGGTGGTGAATTGGCCTGCTTTTTCGAGGATCTTGGTGATGTTGGTGGGACCTGACGGTGCCGGCGCCGGAGCTTGAGCAAGGGTAGTGGTGGTGATGATGCATTGGAGGATGAATAGTAGCAAGAATTTGCATACGTGAGTTTGAAATTGTGTTGCCATTTTTCAAGAAAATGAAAGGTGAAATCTTGAAAATATGAGATGGGGGTGAGGGTGTCACATAGAGGGGTTTTATGGGGTGGAGGGATGTGATGGTTTGGTGAAATGGGATTGTTCTGGCTGGAAAGGTTACAATTTTTTGTTGGTGGTGTGTACCGATTTTAGTTACATTGGCAACTTCAATGCCATGGAAATTATCTAAAGTTTCGTTTTAGAAATCATTATTTTAGGTCCTTTGTCTTTTCTTTAATTATGACTATTAACATGTGTTACAAGTGCCCCATGTTAATATGTGGGATTGATTAAGATTTTAAGTCTTATAGATTCGTTTAACTTTGCCATTTAATGTTTTAATTTGTGTGTTTTGTGCATGATGTGATGATAAAGAAGCCATGAATTCATATCATTTTGTTGAAATCGAACAAAAACTAATATGTTAATTCAATAATAAGCATTGTAAGTTTGCAAGTCTTTATTTTAATGAATTTAAACATATAATTGAGGTTTGCGGTCAAAGGTCCCTTGATAACTTGCCAAGTAGTTTACGTGAGTCTTGCATTGGAATCGAAGTGCTTAGATATGTAACATATACCAACTTTGTGGTAAAATTACATATTATTATAAGATCGTAGTTCGAATTAACTCAAATTTTGAGGACAATATGTTTCTTTAAACCACTTCATTTGTTTTTCATGACATTAAATCATCGCCCTACAAATGCAAATGAAATGAACAACTTATGTTTTCTGGGTGGAATATTACTTAGAAAAGCAACATTGAACAGGCTCCCATGAGTAATGAAAGATGAGGTACAATTGACAGGGTGGAGTTTGCTTAGGAAGGCAGGAAAAATACTAGTTATCATATCAAAGTCGGGTGGTATACGGTGGGGTAGGGTGGGGTACTTGCTAACTTAGACTAAAAGCTATTACCACCTTATATCATAACACCCGAGTAATATCTTTGTTTCTTTTTCATTAATATAGGTGAGTGGTAGAAATCGATAATATTAAATTAACAGATCAATTGAAAGATCATAGTACGTGCGATTTAATGCGCAAATACTATATTTTGATTATGATATGAGGGTTCGGAATGTTTGGATACATCATAATTAATGTGACTTCAACGTATATTATCATCTGCGCGCATTGTCTTGAAGATCGAGATTGACAATATAGAACATGCTACAACATGTCCCAAACGTACCCACCACCAATGTTAGTACAATGTTAAGTTACATCAAATGAATATTACGTATACAAATGAGAATAATTAATAATCCTTCAAAAAAGCAATGAAAAGAGTAGAGAGGTTGTATATATTCCTACTAAATCTTCCTACCCATCTTCCTACTCACTAGATCAATACAAGTGTCAAAAACAACGGATGAGATTAAGAGAAAGGATTAGTGGATTCCACATGACATTTTTTAGTGGGTAGGAAGATGAAGTAGGAAGATTTAGTAGGATCGAACAAATACAATTTTCTAAAAGGCTAATATAATGCCCTTTATCCTAGGAACATAATAAGTGTATAATAAAAGTACATAGTAACTTGATTCATCAACAACTTTCAAACCGTTTCATATAATATATATCAGGTAACATCAAAATGGATGTAAATTTAATTTTGGTATTTGTCACGAATGTTGCGGGAATGGTGATTTGGATATTTTATACGGCTTGTCAAATGGAACACCTTGTAGAAGTATCGATATCCTCACGTGAATCGTAAATGCAAGAACTGTTGAGACTGGAGTCTAATAAGAAGAGAGGTTTTGACCAGAAGAGAGGCTTTTGACGAGAAGAGAAGCTTCGACCAGAAGAGAGGCTTTGGGTCGAGGACAAATGTCATAGTCGAGGACATAGGACACAATCAACGACAAAGGTCGCGGTAGAGGATAGACGCTTTAGCATCGAGAACAAAGACGGTTGGCAGTAAAGCAGTGATGCGAAGCTCTAACAGAAGCAAAACCTCTGTTCATCTAGTTTTTTGGGGGACCAAATTATATACATTCATGAGTCAACTTATGTTTGTGACGTCATGGGTCCATGAGCGTAGTCCAGAAAAAATTAGGTCAAACGATATTTAAAAACACGTCTCATCGATTGTAACCCTAATGCATGTCGAAATTTGTGTATTAAAGATTATCAATAAAACATCGCTCTAGTTTACAGTGGACGTAACTTGATCACTCTAATTAAGTGAACCACTTAATTCATTGTATTGTTCTTTTGTTTTCACATCTTTATTATCGTGTTTGAATTTATTGAAGTGTTGTTTTAGTCCCTAACAATTAGTATCAGAGTTATGCCAAAAGATGGGAAGACCAAGATTTATGAATTTGAAAGACACAATTTTGGCATTTGAAATATGGAGATAAAAGACTATTTCTACTAGTAAAAGTTACACCTACAATTGAGTGAAAGAAAACCAAAGCTCATGAAGCAATGGGCTAGGATATAGCAGATTGACAGGCCCTTAGAGTAATTAGGTTGTCTTGGCAATGAACGTGGTTGAGAACATTGTCAATGAAAAGATGACGTTTGGGTGATAAAGGCACTATTTAATATGTACAATAACCCCTCAGCGACAAACAATGTTTTATTAATCAAATAGTTGGTGAATACGAAGATGAACGAAGGTTGCTCGGTGATAGATAACGTCAATGAGTTTAACTCAATAATATCAAGGTTGATATTTGTTGATATTATATTCGAATACGAAGTCCAGGCACTTCCATTGTTATCTTCAATACAAAAAAGTTGGTCTATAATAGTCACAAAAGTTAGTAGTTCATCGACTAACCTTATATTTAAATGCATTCATGATTTTATCATAGGTGAGAACATATGCAAGGGGGATGATGGGGAGTGTTCTAGCAGTTTGTGTATGAAAGGTTTTCTGCAAATCTATGAACTAAAACCCTAAGTTCACATGCAACCTAAATTGGATCTATGTTTTCTAACTTTGAACATATAAATATTTCCTAAAAGGCCACAAGAAAAATACTAAAGAATAAAATCAGAAAAACTAACCTTTAGGTTTTCTTGGAAGCAAAGCAACAAAATTATATTGCCTCAAATGAAGTCACACCCAGAAGCAGGAGGGGAGGGTCACGAAAATTCCAGAGAGAATAGGAGAGAATATGCTTGATTTATGAGGTCCAGGGGTCCCTATTTATAGATTACCAGACAGCCCTTAGAGATAAACCTTGTTTGACTTTCAAACTGAGATAAACCCTATATGTAAGCCATTTTCCGGATTACTGATACGCGAGCCGCGGCCCATACATGGCCGAGCCGCGCGTGTCCAATTCAACTATTGAGTTGGAACAAGTTTAACCCCTGTCCTCTTGATTAATCTAATTAATGCCACAAAAATTAATCGAATTAATTTCTGATTAATTATTAATCAAAATAATACTATTTCTCATTAGTACATTATCTCCATAATATATTAACAAACTATTTCTTTTATTTCTATTGATTTATTAATCATATAATAAATCAATTTTTCTCTCTACTGAACTTTCTACCAAACCTCCAGTTATGAGGGCAACCCAAATGGACTTTGCTACTATTAATTAGGTAAATACAAATTATTAGTCATGACTTAGACACCTAATCCAACAGTCTCCCACTTGGATAAGTCTATGACTATAATTACTAATTTAACCTCTAATTAATCAGCAAATTGTAGATTCCTAGAAACTGCTGCCGAACTCTGACCCAGTCAGTTCTGTCCATAGATAAGTGATCATATGATCTTTCGTCCAACAATATATTTTCGAACATGAGACATGGATTGTGATCAATCTCTGTCCGATACTCTGTTTCCCGATTTCCGATTTTGCATATGACATAAGACTTCTAATTGAACACATCAATTCAGTCCTGGCTGGCCAGCACTTTAGTCAACTTTAAAATCATCGAGAGGCCTATAGATATCTATTTCCCATCAGGGTCAAGGAACGAATAATCTTCGACTCATATGCTTGTGTCTTTTACTCATCAAAATCGCGCACAACAATACGTTTTATAACATCGAGTTACTGATGCGTTTACGCACTATCAATGCACAACCGACTTGCAAATTTCAACTCATATGTCTCCGCTTCAAGATCATAAGATATTATCGTCTCAACATTGCTCGTGATGTAATCCATGAAGCAATCTATTAAGCACGGGTTTATCCAATACTTAAATCTCTATTTTCTAAGTACTCATGAACGTTGTAGCAATCCTATTTCTATGTCTAACTCCTTAGACAATCTACAAACCAATTCATGACAGTCTTGATTCAATACTTACTTCCCAAAGTATGAGCAACTGTGGATCTTTCGAATAATCCACTTATTCGGGAAGTAAGACATGCAAAAGCAAAACATAAAATCTGACTGGTAGCTACTCCTGCTTATTACCAAGTCTCCACGAGGTCATCACCAATTCGGATTTTGTCATAATACTTTTATCGGTTTCTTTTTTTCTTTTAAACTTTCAATTCAAGCCTTTTATATATGTGTCTATATGACCTTTCACTCTTTCTATGTATCCAAAATGTCTTACACTGATACACTTTATTGCAGATAATCCAATCGGACACTCTTCCGATGATATCTCAATTTGTCATTCTGTCTTTCTCACTCACAACTCTATTCCGATGATGTGTTCTGTGACTACCCATGGTTCTCGGGATCTTTTGTCTACATGACTGCACCCTAAGACTATTTCGAGGTGTTATGATGTGCCGGTGAACCACACGCGCTCCATCAGAATACCAACGAAACTCTTTAAACATGGTTCTCGGGATCTTTTGTTACTAACATTCACCCCAATAATTTCCCAATGACTTCTCACGTGTGTTCAAATAATCCATTCAGCATTCTCAGCCAGGCAATATCCTGAATCCAACTTACTATGCTCCAAGCATCAAGTCATCAGGACATGTTCATGACACTTCTGATCGATCCAAGAAGCTCGTGGAATCCGATCTAATCTTATTCCAAACCCTTTCGGAATCCAAAGATTACTTATAATCCCTGTGCCATGACTTCCGAAAACTATTTCCTTTCGGAGACTCTTTCTTATGCATCTTGAATCTTATCAAGATGATGCTTACAATGGCTAGGTCTATACTGACGATTTCATCTATTCGATAGATGTCCATGAACTACGTGAGTATGTTGCACTTTGCAATGATAGGAAACTCCTTTCTTGCCAAGTCATTACACTTTGCAATGATAGGAAACTCCTTTCCTGGGGTTATGCATCTTGAATCTCATCAAGATCATATTGGCAGAATTTCGATCTATCTAATAGATGCTCGCAACCACCTGAGTGTGTTGTATCTCTTAAAGTCTTTCATAGCGAACCATCTCTTAAATCCAGGTCACTACACTTTGTAATGATAAGAGATGTTTCCCAGAAACAGTATGTAACCAACATACAGTGATAGGCAGATAACAACGATACTCCCACTGGCTTTGGCATGGTTATTTGACTCTTTCGGACTATTCACAAAATCTAAACCTTTTGGCACATTTTGGGAATCCGAAGTCCAAACGTTTCTGACATAGTTATGGGAATCTTTCAGGCTATTCACAAACCCTAAACTTTTTGGCATATTTTGAGAATCCGAATATCCTTTCTTGCGAGATGCTCGTGGGATGAATCCCGGGACCATGTACCTTTTGTATTGGCATGCTCTTTGTGAGTCCCTATTAGTGTGCTGGTAATCCACACACGCTCCACTAACGACTCACAATGTGCGATGCAGTATCCTTTCGGATTTCATCTTCTATTGAGAGTGCTTCTCTCGGAATCAATTTCTTGACTCTGAGTATTGTCTCACTCAACCAGATGTTCTGTAAGTACATTTCTATCTATGTCGCTTTCTTTTGATGATTCAATTACTCCCACTGGTTGTTAGACTAGGTGTAAAATCAATCAAATTGTCACATAGACTGTGTCTCGCCCTAAGGTTCTCTTATTTGGCAACAACCGGGCTCACCAATGCTTCCAAGTAGTCGGATTGCTTATCCATACCATCTTTAGTGTTTTACCACTAATCGGTATGTCACCCAGATCATAACTCCTTATGACAGTGACCAATACTACTGGTCAAGAGAAGAGTATGTCAGGTTTAACAGGAATCTGATTCCTGGTCAAGGCCCAATGATGACTAGAGGTTCTTTCACTTGGCTAATCCCTAAACTCATTCAGGATTATTCTTACTCCCACTGTTTCCTAAGAATATGAGTCCTTTCCAAAAGAACTCTTCTTTCATAGGTACAACCGGTATGGCCAATGAAACGACATTGATGATCAGGTTCAGGCTAGTCATGATGTTGGACGAACACTACATGACCCTGGACTTTCTTTGTACAAGTGGGACGATCCCAGCTTTACATTTCAGACAGTGTCTGCATAACCTACTTAGTCTAAGATGTGGTCGGAATATGGTTTCTATGGTCTGACTGGTTGAATATTCAATTTATCGAAAAACTAATTGGAAATGTATCTTATACATCGAGGATCGAATTATTTCGACCAATGCTCCATCATCTACCCTAAGACACATTATAACCATTAATGTTCTTGGAAGAGGATAAATTGTGAAACATTTTCTCGGTCTATGTTGTCACTCAGCTTCTGTTGATCTTATACTTCCTTTGAAATCCTTGAACACTTCAAGGTTTCAATCAATCGCTTATTCTGATAAGCTATGCAGTTATCTCGGCCATAAACCTTATAGCGGTCACCTAGCGAGATTTGATTTAGCGTTTATCGCGGTGGTATAGCGGTGGTATAGCGGGGGTTTTTTTTTGTTACTTTTAGACTATTAATACTACGTAGAATTAATATCACAAAAAGTTGCATAAAAATGTCACATAAAACATAGGTAGTATTCTAATATGAAAAGATAGTATTCTAATATGAAAAGTGTCAACGTGTCAAACATAAATCTAATCGCAATCCATGGGTTCGGCATCCGAGTCAACATCGTTTAATGCATTCACATCTTCCGAAAAGTAAATCTCGGCAAATCTCGGCAAATCTCGGACATTATCTCGGCAAATCTCGGCAAATCTCGGCAAATCTCGGCGAGATTCTCGCTGGCGAGATTACTGAGCGAGATTTTGATTTTTATCTCGGCCTAAGCCCGAGAAACGCTATCTCGGCGCTATCTCGGCGCTATCTCCCGAGATTGACTGCATAGCTGATAAGCAAAGACATATTTTTCATACTAATTGGAAAATATCATGAAGTATAACTAATTGTGTTGTGTTCGAAGATTCGAGCAATACACATTAACTTATGTGTCTGTTGCTCAAAATCTTAATATCTTTTACATCTCTATGTAAATTTATGACTTTGTTAATTTTGTTCAAGATATGCAATCATCACCTGACTCCAAGTCAACTGATTCCAAAATCCTATCCATTGGATCTTTGGGTGATTCATTTCTTGCCACAATTAATTTTATTAAGCATTCAATTCATCATGCGACTCTAAGTCAGATGATTCCAAAGTCCTGTCCAACTGGACCTTTTGTTGAAGTGATTCTCATAAATTCACTTTAACAATCATAAGGAACACAATTTATAAATCCAATCCCATTGGATGTATCAACATTCAAGTTATTACCTTTTATGCCATCAACACATTCACACAACATTTCGAGGATAATTAAAACAATCCTGTTTTAAAAGAAAATATTTTATTAAACCAGAATTATCCTCAGAACAATGTACTATGTGAAACAATGTCATATGCATCTATAAACTAACAACACGAACAAATATCTAGCTTAACTCCAAAACTGCACGAGCTCCAGATCCAATCTGAATATGCTCCTGTGCGACTACATCCTGCATCCTACAGAGTCCACGTATACAGAGCAAATGTGAGAAACACATCCTGTATCAAGAAATTTAGGATCAGGAGTTCTGAGTTTTAAGATATTCCTGAGTTACCAAACTGTTCAGCTTCGAAGCATTTTTCCAATCTTTCTGTGATTGTGTCCCACCTTGTGGATTCCCAGTTTGAGACATCGAAGAACCGGTCGAGACGATCTGGATCATTTCTTGATGTGCCTTATTACTGGACTCAATCCCGAAGCAGCTGAATCAATGGAACTATGTTTCTCCATGAACGACTCATACAGAGTCAACATTGAATGCATTTACATGATTGTCTTATCTGGTTACCCTTCCTGTACATCTGGATGAAAGTGCCAATGAGTCGAGTTAATGCTCAACTCCTGATTAAAGGGTAATCAATTTTATACAGTTTGCCTATGTATCCCTCAAATTTGAGAACATGCAAACGGGTGTTACTTCCTTCTAGCTTGCACACTTCAAGCTCTTTTAAGATCTTAGCTCGTCCCTTTTCAACCGGTTTTCGGAACCTTTCCTCAACCAGCTGTGCTAACTTATCTGACCCCAAGAATTCTAAATCCCAGCAGAACTCAGGGTCACTGATCAATAGCATGAGGCAACGAACTTCCATGAACTCAATAGTCAAGGGGTCATGCTCATCACAAGCTGTTGTGTGATGCCATGCTTTGGGGAGCGGACACTCAATAAGATATGGCTTCCCAGCAAAACTAAGAACCATTCTCTATTTGTGAAGCCATACCACATAGTTCAGGCCAGTCAGCCTTACCATATGCAACAGGTGCTTTCTGAAACTCTCAGAAATGGGTGAAGGAGGAGAATGACACTTTCTTTAGACATCTATAAAATTTGAACTTATTAGTTTAATGTTAATCCTTCTTAAACAATTACCCAATTATATTATTTAACAAGGCTAGGACCCAAAATACCCCAACTATGCTTTGAAGAGGGATGTCGTAATCACAACACAGTGGTCATTAAGGTAGATATACATTTATCAATTTAAATCTTATGAAATTCCTAGATCTGTGAGATTCATTGAACTGTTCAATGGCATGTTTCATCTCGGATATGCTCTACTGTTTGTGGCTGGGATGTTGAGGATCACAAACCAGATGTGCATAACCATGCAAATTAGCTTGGTAACCTCAATGCCATTTATCATCTCTAATTTGATGTGCCGGTTAACCACACACGCTCCATCAACAATGATAAATCATGAGAAACCCATTACCACTCTTTATGAGCCCTTATTAGTGTGCCGGTTAACCACACACGCTCCACTAATGTCTCATAAAGTGTAATGTGCAATTTCACGGATTAGCATCTTTTCACATTTTTCCTAAAGTAACTAGATTTGGGATTTTATAAAGCTGTTCTAGTACTTTCATTAATAACATTATACTTTTAATTAGATTAATCTATCCTATCAAACCCGTTCGGCTAACGACCCTCCACTGCTCAAGAAAGCGGTGGGTGAGAGTGGACACTCATTAGACCGCCATTTTATACGCAGTCTCCTTATACCCTCCTTATACATCAGCTTCGGGAATGAGGCCTACTATCGATTTGACTGACCAATTATCTTATACATATAATATTAAATTTTAAAAATAATATATATAAGATGTACTTTAAACCTTTAAAAATATTCTTGGTTTATCTTTTTAATTTTTCGAAATCAAACAATTAATTAAAAATTAAATTTAAACATTTAAATGATTTAATTTATCTTTTAATTAAACAATTAAATAAATTAATTAAATCCAGATAGGCATCACAAATTAATCAAATTAATTTTTAAAGCTTTTAAAATATTCTTGGTTTATCTTTTTAAAATTTGTTTTCGAAATTAAACAATTAATTAAAAATTAAATTTAAACCTTTAAATGATTTAATTTATCTTTTAATTAAACAATTAATTAAATTAATTAAATCCATATAGGCATCACAAATTAATCAAATTAATTTAATCCTATCTTAAACCCCTAAATTTCGAAAATAGCAAATAATGGGTTTAAGGTTATCCATTTATTAAATAACCACAGTTACCAAAAATAGAAAACCTTCTAAAACCCTAATGCACAAAATCGAAAATAACAAGGGGAGGGGCTAGGGTTTCTAAAACCCTAATCCCTAAAATCGAAATGGCCTCAAATTAGGGTTTATAAGCTTTAAACCCTAAATTTTAGAAAAACAGTTATAACAATTCAATTAGAAAACAACCAAAAGCTCTGATACCACTGAAAGGTTTTCTACAAATCTATGAACTGAAACCCTAAGTTCACATGCAACCTAAATTGGATCTATGTTTTCTAACTTTGAACATATAAATATTTCTTAAAAGGCCACAAGAAAAATACTAAAGAATAAAATCAGAAAAACTAACCTTTAGGTTTTCTTGGAAGCAAAACAACAAAATTATCTTGCCTCAAATGAAGTCACACCCAGAAGCAGGAAGGGAGGGTCACGAAAATTCCAGAGAGAACAGGAGAGAATACTAACCTTTAGGTTTTTTTGGAAGCAAAGCAACAAAATTATCTTGCCTCAAATGAAGTCATACCCAGAAGCAAGAGGGGAGGGTCACAAAAATTCCAGAGAGAACATGAGAGAATAGCATTGATTTATGAGGTCCAGGGGTCCCTATTTATAGGCTACCAAACAGCCCTTAGAGATAAACCTTGTTTGACTTTCAAACTGAGATAAACCCTATCTCTAAGCGATTTTCCGGATTACCGATACACGAGCCGCGACCCATACATGGCCGAGTCGCGTGTGTCCAATTCAACTATAGAGTTGGAACAAGTTTAACCCCTGTCCTCTTGATTAATCTAATTAATGCCACAAAAATTAATCGAATTAATTTCTGATTAATTATTAATCAAAATAATACTATTTCTCATTAGTACATTATCTCCATAATATATTAACAAACTATTTCTTTTATTTCTATTGATTTATTAATCATATAATAAATCAATCTTTCTCTCTACTGAACTTTCTGAAGGGTTTTATCGCAAACAATGAACTATAAAATTCCTAAGTTCACATGCAACCCTAAATAAGATCTATGTTTTCTTCTATGAACATATAATAATAAACCTAAAGGCCAACAATAATTTCTAAAGTATAAAACAGAAGAACCAACCTTTGATTCTTGATCCAGAAGCTAGCAGCACAAGTGTCCTGCCTCAAATGGAGTCACACCCAAGCAATGGAGGAGAGAAATCAGCAGAGTAATTGTGATGAAGTTGGCGCAGGTTTTGAGCCTCCAGGGGGTTCCTTTTATAGCCTCGAGGTGGCTACAACAGAAACCCTAGAGAAGCCCCTTAATGGACAAGTCTGTTATCCATTTGGGCAAGCCTCCAAAAACCCTAACTAGGGTTTCGAAATTATGGATATGCCCTCCATAATTTCGCCCAACTTGAGGCTTCCACTGGCTAGCCTTTTATTCAACTATTGAATAATTACAAAACCAGTCCCTGCACTTTTAATTAATTAAATTAATCTCCAAATTAAATCCAATTAATTCTAGATTAATTTCTAATTATTTATTATAGTTTCTAATTAATATACAAACACTTAAATATATTAATAAACTATTTATTTAATTCTATTGATTTATTAGACAATTAATAAATCAACCTTTCTCTCTACTGACTTCTACATCAATCCTCCTGTTATGAGGGCAACCCAAATGGACTTTGCTTCTATTAACCAGATAAATACAAATATAAAGTCATGTCTTAGACACCTAATCCAACAGTCTCCCACTTGGATAAGTCTATGACTTTTAACTTGTTCTTTTATCCTTAGATTAATTGACAACCTGCAGCTTCCTAGAAACTGCTGCCGAACTCTGACCTAGTCAGTTCTGTCCATAGATAAGTGATCATATGATCCTTCATTCAGCAAGATATTTTCAGACACGAGACATGGATTGAGATCAATCCCTGTCTGATATTCTGTTTCCCGATTTCCGATTCTGCTTATGACTTTCGGACTTTTAATTGAACACATCAATTTAGTCTAGGCTGGCCAGCACTTTAGCCAACTTCAAAATCATCGAGCGGCCTACAGATATCTGTTTCCATCAGGGTCAAGTAACGAATAACCTTCGACTCATATGCTTGTGTCTTTTACTTATCAAAATTGTACACAACAATGTGTTTTATAACATCGAGTTACCGATGCGTTTACGCATTATCAATGCACAACCGACTCGCAAATTTCAACTCATATGTCTCCGCTTTAAGATCATAAGATATTATTGTCTCAACATTGCTCGTGATGTAATCCATGAAGCAATATGTTGAGCGCGGGTTTATCCAATACTCAAATCTCTATTTCTAAGTACTCGTGAACGTTGTAGCAGTCTTACTGCAATGTCTAACTCCTTAGACAATCTACAAACCATTTCACGACAGTCTTCGTTCATACTTACTCCCGAAAAGTATGAGTGACTGTGGACTTTTGAATAATCAAATTATTCAGGAAGTGAAACATGCAAAATTGAAACTTAAAATCTAACTAGCAGCTACTCTTGCTTAATACCAAGTCTCCAAGAGGTAATTACCAAGTCAGATTCTTCTTAAGACTATTATCGGTTTCTAGATTCCTTTTTAAACTTTTTTAATTCATGTTATGCATCTATGTCTTTATGACCTTTCACTCTTTCTGTGTATCTAAATGTCATACATTGATACACTTTATCCAATCGGATATACTTCCGATGATATCTCTATTTAGTCATATACTATCATTCTCACTTACATCTCCATTCTTGTGTACTGTGACTTTCCATGGTTCTTGGGATCTTTAGTCCACATGACTGCACCCTAAGACTGTTTCGAGATGTTACGATGTGCCGGTAACCCACACGTGCTCCATCTGAATACCAACGAAATTCTTTAACCATTAAGTCCTTTTACTTATTTGAAACCTTTTTCGAATTACTTATTCACCCCAATCATTTTCCAATGATTTCTCACATATTTACAGAATCCATTAAGTATTCCCAGCCAGGTCATATCCCGAATCTGACTCACTATGCTCTAAGCATTAAGTCATCAGGACATGTTCATGACACTTCTGATGGATCCAAGAAACTCGTGGAATCCGATCTAATCTAATTCCAACCCCTTTTGGAATATTAGGAGTACTCATAATCCTTATGTCACGACTTTTAATAACTATATCCTTTCAGAGACTCTTCACATGCATCTTGAATCTTACCAAGATCATGTTTACTGTGGCTAGGTCTATACTGATGATAACATCTATCTGATAGATGTCTATGGATTATGTGAGTATGTTGCACTTTCTTTATATCTCTCATGCCAAATCATCACACTTTGCAATGACAGGAAACTCCTTTCCTGAGCTATGCATCTTGAGTCTCATCAAGATCATCTTGTCAGAGTTTCGATCTATCTCATAGACGTTTATAACCACTTGAGTATGCCGTATCTCTATTAAGTCTTTTATAGCGATCCGTCTCTTAACACCAAGTCCTTACACTTTGTAATGAAAAGAGACGTTTCCTAGAAACAATATGTA
Organism: Cichorium intybus; assembly: GCA_023525715.1. Taxonomy (NCBI): domain Eukaryota; kingdom Viridiplantae; phylum Streptophyta; class Magnoliopsida; order Asterales; family Asteraceae; genus Cichorium; species Cichorium intybus. Next base: position 87,631 of record JAKNSD010000021.1, on the reverse strand, counting down.
ACTCACATATGGAGATAGTAGATAACGGTGATACTCCCACTGGCTTTGACACGGTTATGGACTCTTCACAAAATCCAGAACCTTTGGTACATTTTGAGAATCCAAACCTTTCTGACATCTTAATGGAATTCTTTCAGCCCTTTCTCAATATCCAATCCTTTGGCATATTTTTAGAATATGAATATCCTATCTTGCGAGATGCCCGTGGGGTAATCCCGAGCCCATGTACCTTTATACTGGCACACTCTTTGTAAGTCCCCATTAGTGTGCAGGTGATCCACACACGTGACACGCCTAGGTCGTCGTGCGGTCAAAAATAAAGAAAAACCTAACACACACTAGTACAGTGGTAGTCAGGGTCGATCCGCAGGAGCTTCGTGGTTAGACTAAATGACAGATTACCAACTAGTAGTGTCACGCTACAGTCGGAGGATCTAGTTTCTACCTTCCTAATCACTAATAAACTAAAGCAATGATCAAGCACACTCAAGCCAAGCTAAGCTAAGCTCAAATAACCTAGTCACTTTCTGAAATCAGAAGTACATCTCTGAATCAGAAGCAATCAAAGGCATCCAAATTAGCAAAACCAAGCAAAGCATAAACTAGCCACTAACTAAAGTTCTACTGAACAGTTACTAGCCAAAGTTCAATGCCTAAAACCTAACCTAATTAGTTACTGATTTCAACAAAGAAAAACAGTCCCAACAAGGTCAAAGCAATATCCAAACATAAATCAAACATCCAAAACCAATCACAAGCATAAAAACACCGAAATACTAATATTAAATGTAACCAAATGATTTTCATTCACTAAATCCGAATCCAAACATCCAAACAGGAACAAATGAGACTAAAACAGAAGCCAAAGCTGAATATCAATGGTTGTCACTCCCAAAGATACAAAACCAAGCTTAATCCAAACTAATTAATTACAAATAAAATCCAAAACATGAAAATACCACTTAAGAAGTTGCTGAAACGAATTCTTGGAGTCAAAGAGCTTCAAGGTTGATTTTACACCCGGTCTTTGCTAGGGTTTTCGGCTGGAAATGCCTCTATTTATAGTTGCAAATTTCCCGCAGCCGCGCCGCGCAGATGAAGAATCCGCGGCGCGCGTACTGATCGTTTCCCGTTTCTTCGGCATTTGAATGCGTTCCACCGCCTTAAGCCCGCGTCGCGCGTATCATAGATCCGCGGCGCGCGTACGAGTTTCCTTGATTTTTCATTCTTTCCCAACTTCTTCCTTTTGCATGCTTTTAGTCCCTGTTTCCATTCTTTTTCTCCAAACAAGTCCTGGCACGAAAAGTGAGAATACCCAGACATATTTGATATAATTTTATCAAGAACAGGGCTCAACAACGCCTAAAATACTTGATATCACTAGGCGTTGTCAAACACCCCACACTTGTGCCTTGCTTGTCCCCAAGCAAGAGAGTTTTTAACAAATTATAATAAAGAATCAAACAATTTTTGACCGTGTTCAGTTTCAAAGTTTATTGCTCTTTGAGTTAGAGTGGAATAGTTTGCGAAAACATAATCGAATTGTTCTTTGGAATTCATGGCTTTCTAGAGAACCCTTGATTACAAACTTTCTGTCCACAATGAAGTGTACTTACTCATTCAGATTCTAAAGGCCATTAAGGAATTGTCCATGACTTTCGATGTTGTCCGTGTAGCGAGCTTTCAGAAATACCATCCCAGACCAGACGATCTTAGGTGGTAAGGTGCATAAGGCCTACCCATTTTAGACCTACCGGCTCAAACAACAAAGGCCACAGATTAACTTTTCCTTCCTAAATTCCAATCCTAAAACAGCTCAATCTTCTAAACTCGTAAAACTCAACTTATTTGACTAACTAATAGCATGATCACAAATAAACAGCATTTCTTGAAAAATACTAATGCTATCACAATCACAAATCATTCATTTCAAAATTGCAATTTATTAAAAATTTTGTAAAATATTGCTAAAAATTGAAATATTGATCATTTCTGCAAAAATTTCAAAAAATTCTCTTTCGACCGTCCACACCCCACACTTAAAACCGTACAACGTCCCCGTTGTACAAAATTATTTCAAAACAAGGGAGAAAGAGTTACCCCTTTTTGGACGATAGACTGCTTGGTGCTCAATATCACAGGTATAATTGCGTACAGATGGATCCTCGATTTCGTATTCTGGAGTTGTAGCGCTACAGTGAACACGCCGGTGGTCGAGACAAGTGGAGGGGGCACGGTGACCCCACACTTGTCTGAGACAACTCCTTCTCAAATTGGTATATCATGCATAACTTAACAAACAAATTAAAAACACACATGACAAATAAAACATGAACAGAAATATACAGATAGAAGTGTCATAAGTTTGTACATATATCCCAAAAAAAAAGAAAGAAAGAAAAAGGTACATCAATCACTGCCAGGCGGCCTGGAGGGTCCGGCCTCATGATCGTGGGCCCTGGCTGGGAATGGTCGGGGACGTCGGCCCTGCTGAGTGGCCAACTCCAAAAGTACCTCCCCGCTCCACTCGAGCTGGTCCTCCATCCTCGCAACTTGGGCCTCCAACCGATGGATGGCCGCTGAGTCCTCCTGTGGCTGTGTCGGGGCTGCGGGCTCTGGCGCTGGCTTTGGCCTCCTGCGTCTCCTGCCAAGCTGGGCATACGCGGGCTGAGGTGCCTGAGGAGGCTCGGTCAGGGCCCGGATGTACTGCCCCGGGCGCTGCAGCTCAATGAGCCGCATCCTCTCCAAAGTGCGTGCTGTAGTACGCGATGGAGGCAGAGCGGTCAAGGAGGCTGCCACGGAGGCAGTAAGAATACCATAGGATCGGGCCAGGCTGGTAATGAAATACACCCTGGCTAGTGGGCTGCTGGTGGAGGCGCCGGTAGAGTGGGTGGAGAGGGCAACTACAAGGGCGAAGGGGAGGTGGAGGAATTGGGACGGGTCGAGGAGAACCCACAAAAATGTCATGTCGTCCCCAGACACCTTCTCGCCTCCCTCCCGCTGCATGATGGAGGTGGAGACGATCCGGTGCATGAGACGGTGAAGTGGATCGCGTAGATGGCTCTCCCTCGAGGTCCCTGCCTCGTACCTGACGTTGGACAATGGTGTCCAAATCTCCATGTTGGGAGCCCTGACCGGCTCCCCCTGAATGCAGGACCCGAAGAACCTGGTGAAATAGCGATGTTGGAGGTCTACTGGAGTGTAGATACCTGTGCGCCTCCCAAACTCTCGGAGGTTGCACTCCCTCTGTACTCCTCCCAAGCGAAAGCGGATGAGCCTGGATCGCGGATCTGATGCCCTGGAAGCGAAATGGACCGTAGACAGGAACTCCAGGAGAAGCTCCATATAAACCACGTCCTCGTCCGTGGCCATGATCCTGTCCCATCCTCTGCATGTGAATGATGCCTCCTCGTGGGTCCAGGTGCGATGCAAGAACGGCTCGATCGCACCCCATAGTCCGGCGTCTCTCAGAATATCTCTATCAATGACTGTCGCCTCGAGAACCCGGCGAGCAGTCAATGCGTCCCTCCGCAAGGTGTACTCTGCCGAACTGGCAAGCTCCGCGGAGAACTGGAGGAAAGCGTGCTCCAACCTGAACATCATCTGCAAAAAGAAAATATAGCCACAAAACAAAAATTTTGCAAAATCAGTCCTTGTCTTCTCTGCCGCACCGCGGCGCGGCCCAAGAGCAAGGGCGCGGCGCGGCGTGCGGCTGTTTCCAAACCCCGATCCCATTTCTCAATTTAACCTGCTAGAACTCAATATAATCACACCACAAGATAGCCTAGGTGCCGACTAGCTCATCTAGGGTCTCCATTTGGCAAAACAAACACCCTATAAGCTACCATTAGTGATTCTAAGTTTTGAACTATTTTGGATAAATCACTAAAATTAACTACCTAATCGCTAGTTTTAACGTGTAGTAGATAGTTAGAATGGCGTACCTTAGCAGTGGAAACAAAATGAGCAAGAAAAATTGCAAGAAAATTTCGATAACCAGAGCTCCGAGTCGCGTGTGGGTCGTGTGAGCCGCGGCTTACCTTATAAAGGAGAAAACCGACTGATCGTTTACCGCGTCACGAGTTTGCTCTTTGCGCGTCGCTCGTGCCACCAAATCAACCCCTGCGCATCGGGTTTGTTTACGATCCCGCGTCGCGTAATTCAAATACCCGCGGCGCGGACTTCAAAATTTTTAAAACTTCTCAAATGACCCCACACTTGTTTCAAACCGTTAGTACCTGCAAAAAGATTTATGTATTTTTGTATTTTATTTAGAGAAATATATCTGAACTTATGACACGATGGGTTGCCTCCCAACAAGCGCTAAGTTTAACGTCTTCAGCCAGACGTACTATTCCTGCTTCAGCTACGGTGGATCGTATGCCTTCTTTCCTTGCTGCTTTTCTGCTTCCACCGTCCTTTCACTGACCCACTGCCCTTCAAACTTTCCTGGGTCGAATGGCTTGTTGGTTCTCCTGTTGCTGCCCAGTTGCTGCTTTCTGATTAACTCCCGTGAATGCTTGGAAGTAGCTTTGAACCTCCAAGCTCGGTCCTTCCTTCTATATCTCTTCAAAATCACTGGCTTCACGTGAAGCGTGCCCAGTGCCGCTCCCAGTTGTTGTTTTATAGATCTCATTTTGCCAGTGTCCCACATATTTTCTTCAGGTTGCAATTTTGGCTTGCAATGCCAGTAGAGATTTTCCAATCGAGTGGGATCGGAAGGCAACATATCAGGATGCTTCCATATGTCCTCATTGATGGTATTAATCATATCTAATTTTCCATTCATGAATGGATCATGAGTGGTGATAAAATCATGTTTTTTATTATTTTCAAAAATTAACTCGTCAGCATCAACTTCTTGGTCGTCGTCCAACAGGTGGATCGGAACCAAGAGTGAGTGACTGGTTTGATCTGATGGTGGTACAAAGTCACCCATCATCAGATCCTTACTTCCAAATTTCTCAGAGTTTTCAAAAATTACAGGGTCAGTGGTAGTATTGTCATCTACCCCCCCTTCCCCAAAAACATTGGTACTTTCAACAATTTCGGGAATTGTTGGGCTGGGATCTGTACTGTCACTTACAGCCCCCTCCACAACATCCTCATCAATCAAATCGTCTGGTGATGGTATGGATTCACTCATCACTAGCTCGACATTATCAACATTTTCAAAAATATCAAAAACATCAAAAACATCAAAAGCTGTCGAGTCAGAGGTAGCATTGTCACCTACAACCTCTTCCTCAACAACATTTTCGACCCTCTCAGTGGTCTCTTGACTTTCCCATGGTGTATGCCCTTCCATCACATATTCAGGTGATGTAAGTTCACACACATTATTATTGGTATAAAAATCACTCGCCTCCGGTTCTGGCGAAGGTGGTGAACATTTCCAACTTTCCTCTAGCCTATCTAAATAAGCTTGCACTTTTTCAAGAGCTACAGCCTGGTCCTTCTGTTCGTGGTAGTTGTTATACATGAATACCCAAAGTTAGGCCCAAGTTGCAGAATTCTCAGGCTGAGATGACTCCTCGGTCCGCCATCCATTGTCATCGGGGGATCCATTGTAGCAATCATCCTCGTAATAGGTGTCGGCCGGATTTTCATAATCTTCATAATATTGATCCAGGTATATGTAATCACCCATTATAAGGATGTACACATACAAAAATTCATAAAACAAAAATCAAACATCAAAAATCAGAAACTAAACCCTACAGATCACCTAATCTAAGCGCACAGCTCCCCGGCAACGGCGCCAAAATTTGACATGCCTAGGTCGTCGTGCGGTCAAAAATAAAGAAAAACCTAACACATACTAGTACAGTGGTAGTCAGGGTCGATCCGCAGGAGCTTCGTGGTTAGACTAAATGACAGATTACCAACTAGTAGTGTCACGCTACAGTCGGAGGATCTAGTTTCTACCTTCCTAATCACTAATAAACTAAAGCAATGATCAAGCACACTCAAGCCAAGCTAAGCTAAGCTCAAATAACCTAGTCACTTTCTGAAATCAGAAGTACATCTCTGAATCAGAAGCAATCAAAGGCATCCAAATTAGCAAAACCAAGCAAAGCATAAACTAGCCACTAACTAAAGTTCTACTGAACAGTTACTAGCCAAAGTTCAATGCCTAAAACCTAACCTAATTAGTTACTGATTTCAACAAAGAAAAACAGTCCCAACAAGGTCAAAGCAATATCCAAACATAAATCAAACATCCAAAACCAATCATAAGCTTAAAAACACCGAAATACCAATATTAAATGTAACCAAATGATTTTCATTCACTAAATCCGAATCCAAACATCCAAACAGGAACAAATGAGACTAAAACAGAAGCCAAAGCTGAATATCAATGGTTGTCACTCCCAAAGATACAAAACCAAGCTTAATCCAAACTAATTAATTACAAATAAAATCCAAAACATGAAAATACCACTTAAGAAGTTGCTGAAACGAATTCTTGGAGTCAAAGAGCTTCAAGGTCGATTTTACACCCGGTCTTTGCTAGGGTTTTCGGCTGGAAATGTCTCTATTTATAGTTGCAAATTTCCCGCAGCCGCGCCGCGCGGATGAAGAATCCGCGGCACGCGTACTGATCGTTTCCCGTTTCGTCGGCATTTGAATGTGTTCCACCGCCTTAAGCCCGCGTCGCGTGTATCATAGATCCGCAGCGCGCGTACGAGTTTCCTTGATTTTTCATTCTTTCCCAACTTCTTCCTTTTGCACGCTTTTAGTCCCTGTTTCCATTCTTTTTCTCCAAACAAGTCCTGGCACGAAAAGTGAGAATACCCAGACATATTTGATATAATTTTATCAAGAACAGGGCTCAACAACGCCTAAAATACTTGATATCACTAGGCGTTGTCAACACGCTCCACTAACGACTCACAATATGCAGTATCCTTTTGGATTTCATCTTCTATTGAGAGTGCTTCTCTTGGAGTCAATTACTTGACTCTGAGTATCGTCTCACTCAACCAGATGTTCTGAAGGTATGTTTCTGTCCATGTTGGTTTCTTTTGATGATTCAATTACTCCCACTGGTTTTTAGACCATTTGTAAAATCAATCAACCGTCACATAGACTGTATCTCGTCCTAAGGTTCTCTTAATTGGCAGCAACCGGGCTCACCAATGCTTCCAAGTAGTCAGATTGTAAATCCATACCAACTATAGTGTTTTACCACTATTCAGTATGTCACCCGAATTATAACTACTTATGACGGTGATCATTACTACTGGTCAAGAGAAGATTATGTCAGTATTAAAACAGAAATCTGATTTCTGCTCTAAGCCTAGTGATGACTAAAGGTTCTCTCATTTGGCTAATCCCGAACTCATTCAGGATTGTCCCAACTCCCACTGTTTCCTTAGAACATGAGTTCTTTCTAAAAGAGCTCTTTCTTTTCCAGGTACAGCGGGATAGCCAATGAAACGACAATGCTGATCGGGTTCAGGCTAGTCATGAGGTTCGGACAAATACTACAAAACCCTGGACTCTCTATGTCCAAGTGGGACAATCCCAGCTTTACATTTCAGATAGTGTCTTCAAGACCTACTTAGCCTAGGATATAGTCGGAATATGGTTTATATGGTCTGACTGGTTTAGTATTTAATTCATCGGAAACTAATTGACTATCTATCTCATACATCGAGGATCGAACTGTTTCGACCAATGCTCCATCATCTTCCCTAAGACACATTACAACTATTAATGTTCTTGGAAGAGAATGAACTGTGAAACGTTTTTCTCAGTTTATGTTATCACTCAAGTTTTGTGGATCTTTTACTTCCTTTGAAGTCCTTGAACAATTCAAGGTTTCAATTTAATCGCTTATTCTGATAAGCGAAGCCATATTTGTCATATCGAATGACAAATATCGTAAAGTACAAACAATTGTGTTTTGTTTGAAGATTCAAGCAATACACAGCAACTGATGTGTCTGTTGCTCTTAATCTTAATGTCGTTTACATTTCTATGTAAACTTATGACTTTGTTAACTCTGTTCAAGACTTGCAATCTTCAGTTGACTCTAAGTCAACTGATTCCAAAATCCTATCCTCTGGATCTTTGGGTGATTTATTTCTTGCGACATGTGCTTTATAAAGAATTTAATCATCATCTGACTCTAAGTCAAATGATTCCAAAGTCCTGTCTAATTGGATCTTTGGTTGATTCATTTCTTGACACATTAAGAACTCAATTCATCATGAGACTCTAAGTCAAATGATTCAAAAGTCATGTCCAACTGGACCTTTGGTGGAATTGATTCTTATAACATTTACATTAAAAATCATAAATGACACAATTCTTGAATCCAAACACTGTGGATGCATCATCATTCAAGTTATTACTAATCATGTATTCAACACATTCATACAACACTTCAAGGATAATTCAAACAACAGGTGTTAAAAGAAAATGGACAATTTTATTAAAACAAAATCCTTGAACAATGTATTATATGACAGAAAATATCAAATGCATCTAATAAGCTAATAACATGATTTAATATCTAGCTAAACTTCAAAAATGCATGAGCTGGAAATCCAATCCAAATGTGCTCCTATGCGCCAAAGTCCCGTACCCTACAGATTCCCTACATACAAACCAAGATGTGACTATCACATTATGCATCAAGGAATTACGGAACATGAGTTTTGAGGTTTCTTAGATATACCTGAGCTCTCAAAAGATTTTGACCTTGGAGCGTCTTCCAATCTTTCCGCGACTATATCCGATTCTATGGATTCCCAGTTTAAGACATGTCCAGACGATCCGGATCGTTTCTTGCTGCGTCTTTTCACTGGACTTAATCCATAAGTTGCTGAACATTGGAGCTATGCCTATCCAAGAGTGACTCGTATAAATTCAATAGTGGACGCATTTCTATAAAGGTCTTTTTATGGTCTTCCTTTCTATACGTCTGAATGAACAGATCGTACTTACTAGTCAGCGAAGCGAGTAGGATGTTAACACTCATCTCCTGACTCTTGGAATAACCAAGTTTGTATAATTCGCCTATGTAAGCTTTAATCTGAAGAACGTGCGAATCGATGCTACTTCCTTCTTTTATCTTGCACTGTGCAAGTCTTTTGAAGATCCTAGCTCGTTCCTCTTCAACCGGTTTTAGGAACCTTTCCTCGACCGATTGCATTAACTTATATGGCCCCAAGGATTCAAAATCCTTACGGAACTCGGGGTCAATGGTCAATAGCATGAGGTCACAAATCTTTTTGGATTCATCAACTAAGAAGTTATGCTTATCATAAGAACTCTTTATGATGACTTGTTCTTGTGCAACTGGGATCGGATACTCGGTGAGATGAAGCTTGCTAGCAATGACGAGAACCATTCTCCAATTGCGAAGCCATTCCTTACAGTTAAGGCGAGTCAGCCTTTCCATATTTGGCAGGTGCATTCTGATGCTCTCAGAAATGGGTGAAGTAGGAGAGGGAGGAGAATAGACACATGATTCAGACATCTACAATAAACAGAATTTATTAGTTTAATTAATCCTTTTAAATAATTACCCAATTTATTATTTATTAAGGCTAGGACCCAAAATACCCCAACTATGATGTGAAGAGGGATGTCGTAATCACAACCTAATGGTCATTAAGGTAGATAATACACTTATCAATTTCATCTCATGAAATTCCTAGATCTGTTGAGACACATTGAACTATTCAATGGCATGTTTAGTCTCGGATGTGCCCCACTGTTTGTGACTGGGATGCCGAGGATCACAAACCGGATGTGAATAACCATGCAAGTTAGCTTGGTACTCTCGAAGTCAATTACCATCTCTAATTGACGTGCCGGTTAACCACACACGCTCCATCAATAATTGTAAAATCGAGAAACCCGTTGCAACTCTTTGTGAACCCCTATTGGTGTGCCGGTTAACCACACACGCTTCACCAATGTTTCACAAGGCGCAATGTGCAACTTCATGGATTAGCAACCAATTCACATTTTTGACCTAAAGTAACTAGATTGAGATTTTGTTCAAGGTTCTAGTACTTTCAATTATAGCATTATACTTTTAATAGGCTTAGCGGTTCTATCAAACTCGTTCAGCTAACGACACTAGACTGAGCAGGAGAGCGGTGGGTGAGAGTGGACACCCATTAGACTACCAATTTATAGGCAGTCGCCTTATACCCTCTTTATAGGACAGTTTTGTGAATGAGGCCTACTAACGGTAGGACTAACCAGTTTTTATCTTACCTATAAATATTAACTTTTAATCATAAATATATAAGATATATTTTAATCTTATTAAAATATTTTAGATTTAATTTAATACTAATTTTCGCAAATTTTAATGAATTTTTTGAAAATTTAAATTAAATCTTTAAGTGCTTTAATTGGTCTTTTAATTAAACAATTTAATTAAACTAATTAAATCAAATATAGGCATTATAAATTAATCATATTAATTACCTATTTTTATCCCCTAGATTTCGAAAATTGCAAGCATGGGATAAAAGATTCTGGTTATTTAATTAAACAATAATTACCAAAAATAACAATCTACTATCCAAGGCAACTAGGAAATCGCCAAAAAGGGGAGGGCGGCTAGGATTTTTGAAACCCTAGCCACCATGAACGAAATTAGGCCTCCTCAAGGGTTTATTTTGGAAAACCCAATGATCAAACAAAACAATTATATCAATTCATAAGAAAAACAGCCAAGCTCTGATACCACTAAAGGGTTTTATAAAGCTCTGATACCACTGAAGGGTTTTAATCATAAATATAAGATATATTTTAATCTTATTAAAATATTTTAGATTTAATTTAATACTAATTTTCGCAAATTTTAATGAATTTTTTGAAAATTTAAATTAAATTTTTAAGTGCTTTAATTGGTCTTTTAATTAAACTAATTAAATCAAATATAGGCATTATAAATTAATCATATTAATTACCTATTTTTATCCCCTAGATTTCGAAAATTGCAAGCATGGGATAAAAGATTCTGGTTATTTAATTAAACAATAATTACCAAAAATAACAATCTACTATCCAAGGCAACTAGGAAATCGCCAAAAAGGGGAGGGAGGCTAGGGTTTTTGAAACCCTAGCCACCATGAACGAAATTAGGCCTCCTCAAGGGTTTATTTTCGAAAACCCAATGATCAAACAAAACAATTATATCAATTCATAAGAAAAACAGCCAAGCTCTGATACCACTGAAGGGTTTTATAGCAAACAATGAACTAAAAAATTCCTAAGTTCACATGCAACCGTAAATAAGATCTATGTTTTCTTCTATGAACATATAATAATAAACCTAAAGGCCAACAATAATTTCTAAAGTATAAAACAGAAGAACCAACCTTTGATTCTTGATCCAGAAGCTAGCAGCACAAGTGTCCTGCCTCAAATGGAGTCACACCCAAGCAATGGAGGAGAGAAATCAGCAGAGTAATTTTGTGATGAAGTTGGCATAGGTTTTGAGCCTCCAAGTGGTTCCTTTTATAGCCTCCAGGTGGCTACAGCAGAAACCCTAGAGAAGCCCCTTAATGGACAAGACTGTTATCCATTTGGGCAAGCCTCCAAAAACCCTAACTAGGGTTTCGAAATTATGGAGATGCCCTCCATAATTTCTCCCAACTTGAGGCTTCCACTGGCTAGCCTTTTATTCAACTATTGAATAATTACAAAACCAGTCCCTGTACTTTTAATTAATTAAATTAATCTCCAAATTAAATCTAATTAATTCTAGATTAATTTTTAATTAATTATTATAGTTTCTAATTAATATATAAACACTTAAATATATTAATAAACTATTTATTTATTTCTATTGATTTATTAGACAATTAATAAATCAACCTTTCTCTCTACTGACTTCTACATCAATCCTCCTGCTTTGAGGGCAACCCAAATGGACTTTGCTTCTATTAACTAGATAAATAAAAATATAAATTCATGGCTTAGACACCTAATCCAACACTTTCTACCAAACCTCCAGCTATGAGGGCAACGCAAATGGACTTTGCTACTATTAATTAGGTAAATACAAATTGTTAGTCATGGCTTAGACACCTAATCCAACAGTTTAGTATCGAAGATAGAGGGTGAATGGAGAATAGGAGATAGAATTCAAGGAGAATAGGACGATCAAAAAGCAGGGAATACATCACCTGCTAAAATTGCAAAGAAATCAAACACTTCAAGAATCAGTTCCATATACCTTCGGTCGAGAAGGCGAGAAATGAAGTGAATGTGGCAGATGAATGTGACGATGTGCTTATTATTCGTGTAGAGAGTTCAGACGAATCATGGATGATGCACTTAAGTGCCTCGTTTCATGTAAGCCATTGTCGAAAAGTAATGCAAAAGTTCAAGCATTACAACGTGAATGCAGGGCTTGCAGATAATAAGAGCCTAAATATCATAGAAATTGGGGATGTTGTCCCCAATACCACATTGGGATCTATGTAGACATTAAAAAATGTTAAGTACAGAGGCTTCCACTTTATGATATCAGAGGCTTGGACATATGAGTAAGAAATGAACGAAGATCATGGCTTCTAAAGGCAGAATTCTGGAGCTAAGAATTGTGAATGTAGAATTTTATGAGTCTTGTGTTCTATGAAAACAAAATATGGTTTCATTCACCAATATGGGACAGGCACCGAAGGCCGAAAGGCTAGAACTTGTTCATTCAAATGTCTATGGATCAACCTCGATCTCTTCAACAAGAAGTATCAGTATTATGTTAATTTCATATATGACTCCATAAGGAATGTGTAGGTTTACTTTCTTAAGAATAAAATCAAAGTCTGCACCATCTTCAAGAAGTAGAAGGTTTTTGTTGAGAATGAAACAAATCTTAAAGTTAAGTGCCTAAAGTAAGAAAATGAGGGCGAGTACAGCAGGAAAGATTTCTTTGATTATTGTGTCGATAATGGAATCCAGAATGTTGAAGACGATTCTAGAGACACCCAAACAAAAGGAAGTGATGGAGAGGATGAACAAAATATTAAATGAGAGGGTGAAGAGCATGATGTTACATACATGATTGTTGAAGACAATCTAGTCAGATGTTATCAACATTTTTGTCTACCTAATCAATAGAGGACCCTCAATCCTTATAGGGTTCTAAATTTTTAAAAGGGTAATGGCAAGGTCGAGGGATATCTCTCTTTCATCTAAAGGTCTTTATATGTGCCTCTTACATCAGAGTCAATGATGTGGATAGAGACAAACTAGAGGTGATGGTGAAGAAATGTATCTTTATTGGCTACGGGCTGGATGGCATGTAGTACCACTTCTAGGATAATCACAACAATATAGTTATCTAAATCTGGGATGTGAAACTCAATGAGAATGCACTATATAAAGATGATAACGTTGTTGCGTCTAATTGAGAAAAGAAATATGTACATAGAGACCATGTGACATTAAATGGTATACAGACAAAAACATCATAAAGCCTTTAAGTACCTTTGAGATAGGAAAAGGTTTTAGATGTAATGGGAGCTCAGATATGTCTGGGAGACTGGAGTGGGTAGGAACAAAACATCGTTTGGAGGTAAAAAGGCAAAGATAGTGGGAGAAAAGTCTCTAGTGGAGGAAGAAAAACAAAGACTCTAAGTCTGCAGCCTTGAATACTCCCCATAGGTCCACTAGAGAAGGTTTGACTAGAAGAGAGTATTCGGCCTCCAAAACAGAGGTCTCAATCGATGATAGAGGTTGCGGTCGATGACAAAGGACACAATCGAGGACAAAGATTGGAGCCGAGGATAAAAGCTTCAACTTCGGGAACGGAGGCTTCGATTGTAAGAGCAAAGGTTGCTGGAAAATAGAGTAGTAAGGCGAAGCTCTAGAAGAATCAAAGCCTCTGCTGATATACTTTCTTAGGGACCAAGTTACGTAAAGTACTGGGTCAGCTTATGTGTGTGATGTCATAGGCCCATTGGCTTAGTCCAAAAGAAATTAGGTCAAATGATCTTTATAAATGCGTCTCACTGATTGTAAATGTAATGCATGTCAAAATTGTTGTGTTCTATCGTAGACTTAGCTTGACTACTTTTATCAAGTGAACAAGTTAAATCGTTGTGTTCTTTTATTCTTCACATCTTTATTATTGTGTTTGAATTTATTGAAGAGTTCCTAGTACCTAACATGGATGTAATGTACCAAAAACATATAGCAAAAAAAACTTAATTACTTAGCTTTAAGTAATTACATGATTCTATATACATACCTTCATAACTTTCTTGTTTGTCTTTTCCTGTTGAGACGGATTGGCGTTTTCCATATACTCAATCTTCAACTTACTAAAAAATATTTTCATAGTCTGATCCTAAAAGGATCTCTTAAAATCAAATGTTTGTTGAAATGTAACCTCATTATCGCTTAATCTATAAATTTTTTTGTGTTTATCATCACTCTCCAAAATTATAGCTACCATATGCACTTTTAGTTGTGCTACTTCCCATATTAATTTATGTTATGGCAAGCTTGCTTTAGATCTTGAACCTAAATCATGACATTAGTACCTACATGATAGGAATCTAATTAGCTTCTTTATTGATAATAACAATGTTACTTATATTTTATATATTATAATAATGTGCTTAACAGTTTTTGTGAATAATAGAAACAATATAACTTATATTTTATATATTATAATAAGGGTTAATGTCATTATAACCCAACGAGGTTTTGCAAAAAAAAAAAATTAAAAGGTCCCTGAAGTAGTTTTTGTGCTTTTTAAGGGTTTAAACTCAACAAATCTATGTCATATACGCCATTTTGTAAAATCTGAAGGGGTCTTTCGATAAACTTGCTAACATGTCATTTGACTTTCAAAAGTCCAAGTTTTCTTATCCACATGTATGAGTCCACATGTACAAAAACATCAATATCACTTTCAAAATTCCAAGTTTCCAGCATCATTTCAAATATTTCCTAGGATTTTATTGCAACTTTTATCTTAGATTTTTTGGATTATTAGGTCATAATATTTCGATAAGATATTTCTTCATGTTACAGGCGAACTGCTATCCTTGGAAAGATCTGATGATGGGCGTTTATAGGAACATTGCACACTATCCAGAGGCGAGAAAAGTTCCCGACGTTCAAATTATAGGTTTGATTCTGCTATTTATTTCTTTGGAGACAAATTGTAGATGTTTTTAGGGTTACAAATTGAGCACTTTATTGCAATATATTGAGATGGCTAACCAAGGAAGAAAATAATCTAGGTTTTTGCCACAATCATTGTTGTTATACCCCATTTAGCCCTAGGTTCTGCAGCAATGAAATATAGGCTTACAAAAAAGGGATTGCAATGTGCATCGATATTAGAATACAAAAGAATGAAAATAACAGAGCAGAACAAATTTGGGGCTAAAGAAAACTTTTTATAGAACAAAGTGTGTACTTAATAATATAAAGGAAAGCAAGTGAATTGGTACTAAACACTGCAGACCAAGGAGTAGATGAACTAAGGTCAGGTACTTCAAGTATGATGACCAAATCCCTAGCAATTCATCATTACTTGCTACATTTTATATAATCATCAATTAATATAACTTCATACCTTACGCAAGAGCATAATTTATCATAAACATTGGCAGTGACCTATCTTTATAAAAATTTACTAGTTAATAAATGGTCTTGATAGCGGACGATGCAAACATAAAACATTGCATAACATAGCGACTTACCAGCAAAATCCTATAGCAATGAAGAGAATATGTGAGTAGATGGAACAAGTAGTCAGGGAAACAAGAATCCGGTCGCAATCGAAGGCTCGATTGAAAACAACATAAAAGAAACCGAAAACGAGGATTACCAGTGTGACAGTGCAAAGACAGCAATAACAATGGAGGACTTGATTTTCAAAAAGTAGCTATGTAGCATTTCTTCTGAGAACATGCAAGAAATTCCCACTTGAGATGATCATCTCAGGCGAACACCTGGCATCCTTTGTTGTCGTTCGGTGGGTTTCGATTTCATTAATGAAATGGAAGTGTTGTGGGATCAATGTACAATCGGGGATTCCACTTGAGATGATCATCTCATGCCCTCAATTAATAGGTAAAACATGACTTTAATGATCATCTTATGCCTCAATTAATAGGTAAAACATGACTTTAATGATCTAGAAAACACAAAAACTAGTTTAGGGACCTTTTAAAAGTTTTTGCAAAACCTTATTGAGTTTTAATGACATTAACTCTTATAATGATGTGCTTAATAGTTTTCGTGAATAATAGAAACACACTTATATTTTGATCCCGCTACGATCATTGTAGTTCATTTGTTGCATATTGATATTATCAATAAGGAGATATAAGCATATTGTGATCCCCCATTATGCTTTAAAGCAACTAAATATACAACTCTCTTACATTTATTTGCACATATATGGACACAACTATGACCTTTCATCTGCTCCAAAAGACATAAATGCACTTTTCTTCTCATCATAAAAAATAACCTTAAAACATACTTATAAACACAATTTCAAATGCCAAAAATATTATTGAAGTTAGGATTAAAGTAGATGTTCTCCAATTATCAATTATGGCATGTGTTCGTGTAATAGAAGAAGCACGAAGAATAATTATTTGTTTGTTTCTTTTCCGAACTATACCATTTTCAAGAACGAGAAATGTGGTGGAACATAGGCTTCAAATATGTAAAAGAATATATAAGGCTAAGTGTAAGAAATGACAATGTACTTCCTTTTATTTGTTTATTATATAATCATACTTTCATTGTTTTCTACTGTAGCTTAGTATTTTACATTTTCTATTAAAGAATCGTATTTTCAAATTTGTACCAAATTAAAGCATTGTACCATCAATTATTCTTATTAAGGAATTATACACAAAAAAGTCTACTCAATATTTATGTACTTGTATGAGATTGTTATAGGTAGATGGATTTTCATTTTCTAATGTTGTATTGTGAGCAAATAAAATATAAAATTTCATAATAAAGAAAAGGAGAAATTTCACAAAACCAATAATTTTTCAACATTTTATCTGAAAAACTACTACTTTATTTTATTGTTATTATTATTATTAGAGAAACACTTATCTTTCTAAATGTTTTCAAGAAAAACCATTTGTAATTCTAAAAACGTTTTAAAAACCCAATTTATATTAGAAAGTATTTTCATAAACATCATTTTCAATAAAAAAAACTCAAAGAACATTGTTTTTTAGTCATTAGTTGTGAAAATGGATCTATTTTTACTAAAACCAGACCGAATATTTTTGTTTATGACTGCGAAAATACTATATTTTTTCGTTTCTGACTAAAATCAAAACCACATAGAAAATTTGATTTTTCTAAACAATTTAGTTTCTCGGTTTTGAATTGTCTTTTATTTGGTTTTGGTATGGTTTGGGGTTTTTGTGCATCCCTATTAACAACGAACTTCATCTTTTGATATTTTGTACGATTTTGACTTTTTTCGATTCAGTTTTGTTTCTTAAATATAATGAAAACAAATTGACCCACATAACCAAAATTTTCTGTTTGATTTGGTTTTAAAAAGGGTTTGTTTTTGAAAAACATTTTTAACATTAATGATTTTTCTGAAAATATTTGTAAATATTAGTGGTTTTTTCTAAAACAATTTTTTGAGTGGCTTTTGCAAAAATTTCTCTAATGAAAAAGAACCTAAAGTTGAGCGATTAAACCTAATGGAAATTTTCTTTTAAGGTACTTAGTTAGGAAAATTTGGAACTTGATTACAATTTGGTTGCAGTTTGAAGGTTTCAGTTGTCATTGAATAGCCAAAATTGCCAACTCCATATATGAGTTTTTTAAGAAGACTCGGACCTACCTATGTTGAAAATTCTATAAGAAGTTACCCTCCGAAAGCATATTACATCATATTCACCAAATGGGTTGGGGTCAATATGACTTTTAATATAATCATAACTGAATATAGTATTTAACTTCCCTTTCTTATAGATTAAAAATGAAATTTTAATCTAATGTAAGATTTTTTTTTTACCCTTGCCCTAGATATGTTAAATTTTCAGCTTTTGGAAAAGGAATAGTCTTCTACATAATCTTTATGCACTTCTTTAGCATTTCCCATATTCTTATTTTCAAGAAGATCTTGAATTTTACGGTATCTTTTCTTTTATCTATCTAAATATGAATTTCAAGAAACCCGTCATATATTTGAAAATTTCATAGGAGTCCTAATTTAGTGAATTATGGAGGCATGATAACTAATTGTTGATTCCATTCCACCGTAGGGTCTCATTTCCCTTGCATTCATCATTTTTATGAGATATTAGTAAGATAAAAAAATTTAATTAAAATTTGGTCTCTATGGTTCAAAAAAAGTAGCACTGTAAGGACAAATATGGAAAACACAATGCCACTAGTAGCTATGTTGGAGTTTGACCATAACCCTATGACTTTTCTGTCATGAAAAGACCAAAGTGCCCTCCTTCTTTATGTGTATAATACTGACTAATCGCTTGAACCATAAGGCAAATCGCTTTGCACACTTCAATAATACTATCACAAGGTAAATATGAGTTTTCATTTGCGTCATTATCATTAAAATAAAATGGAGACACAGTTACGCGTAGGTCAAAAACCGAGACCAGTGAACATGAAATTATTTAGTAAATTGAACATAACTAGGGTTTAGACTGTCCGCACGATGCTACGGAAGCCCGATATATTGGAAAACGCAGCTCGACAAAAAACAAATTATATGTAAAGGACGAAAATCGTAACTTTAAAATATAATAAGGGATCGAAATCGCAATTTACAAAATACCATTAATATAACATTATAATAAATAGGGATAAAAACATTTAATTTGATGCTGCGGAAGCCCGATATATTGGAAAACGCAGCTCGACAAAAAACAAATTATATGTAAAGGACGAAAATCGTAACTTTAAAATATAATAAGGGATCGAAATCGCAATTTACAAAATACCATTAATATAACATTATAATAAATAGGGATAAAAACATTTAATTTGATGCTGCGGAAGCCCGATATATTGGAAAACGCAACTTGACAAAAAACAAATTATGTAAGGACGAAAATTGTAACTTTAAAATATAATTAGGGACCGAAATCGCAACTTACAAAATACTATTAATATAACTTTATACTAAATAGGGATGAAAACAATTAATTCGAAATTAGTTGAGGGGAAAAAACGTAAATATGAAAGTTTGCTATAAGCAGAATTAAATTTGCTAATTTCAAATGGAATCTTATTTGTATTTTGTATCAAATGCTTTAACAATTATACTATGATCTTGATTTAGTATTTTGGGTTCTGAAAATAGCAAGAGGAAATGACTATCAAACACTCACAGATTCAGATTTGCTAATTAATATATATATATATATATATATATATATATATATATATATATATATATATATATATATATATATATATATATATATATATATATATATATATAAAATCTGCATCAATGTTGTGCCTCAATTTTGGTTTTGGAACAAATTATTGGGGATTGAGACTTTAATCTGAGAACCAAAAGATTTCATAATAGGAAACGATAATAGGAAAAAAAATCTAGTTACATATTTATTTGAAACTTTAATAGGAAACGATGTTGTACAAAAAGAACACAACATGCGGTTTCAGTAGTAAAAGAAAGAAGAGAGCATTTGTTTAGAAAAATAAAACAACATAGTGTACTTAGGGCATCTTCAACCACACTATATAAATAGAGTTACTTCATTTTCTACTCTATTTTGCTCCAACCCAACATTATAACCAACTCTATATTTAGCTATTTGAATAGTATTATGTCAAATATAGAGTAATACTATTCATTTACACCAAATATAGAGTTAATGTTTCACTTGTCATTTTTAGTCCTCTAGTTTTTGTTTTTATACATTTCTAGTTTATTTAAATATAATAACAAATATTTACAATCATATTATATACATTAAATGATATTAATTAATTATAATCATCGAAATTAAATATTTATATATCGAATTCATATAAAAATTTACGTATATTTAAAATTTACGTATATTTAAAATTTTACATATATTTAAAAAAAGTTAAATCACGAATTCATATAAAAATTTACGTATATTTAAAAATTTACGTATATTTAATAAGTAGAAGGGGGATTTTGACAATTTTGTAAATGAAGAAAAAAGAATATGCTAGGAATATACATTTTAAAGTAAAAATAGTGTGAAAAATAGAGGTGGGTTGGAGATGATCCACTTTTTACACTATTTTTTACTTTAAAAATAGAGTAAAAAATAGAGATGAGTTGAAGATAGTATTAGAGATAAATCTTTGGCAACATCATGTGATCAAATTAAACCATTCTCTAAAAGTTTGTACTTTTAGCCGTATCCGATTGAGTTTTCAATCAAGATTTGATGTTTATTGATAGCCCTTCTACATTTTTAGAACTTCTTAGATAATATGTCCAGTTCGAATTATGATATATGTTCTGTTTTAGTTGTTAATATCGAACAAACATGCATTTAAAATTTCAAATTATGGAAATTCTCAAATAAATAGTCACTTGTTACTCCGCATCGCTTTTAAACATAAAGATTAAAGGGTAGGATAGGATCGAAAAGACAATAGAGAATTTTGGTTTCTCTTGCTTCTCGGCATCAGGGAACAGGGATCTACCAAAAACAATTAAAAAAATAAACAATAAAAGTAATTAAAGAAATAAATAGAAACGAATACCAACACGAATGGAAATCGTATGGAGAAAAATAGGAGGCTATCGTCCGATCTCAAAACCATCGGAGGGCAGGGGCAGATCCAGAAAAAATGGATACGAGAGGCATCATTCTAAAAATTTTCTAAATCGAGGAGCACTTATTTCTAAAACGGGGAACTAAGGAGCACATTTCTTTTAGACGATGGACACCTATATATATAAAAAATTACTCTACGGGGTAAATTTTCAGAAGAGACGCGGACACCCCCGTGCTCCTACGTAGGTCCGCCCCTGATCGGAGGGTTGAAGAAACAGGCGGCTAACTTACTTTTATTGGTGTGTATAAAGTCGTTTTTTTTAGAACCAAAAGATTTCCATAACGATAGGGATTCTTTTTTCGTATAATTTTTTGTGAGAATTTCGTTTGTATCTTTATAAACTATCATAATTACATCTATATCCTTGTAAAATTACAAATTACATGTATATTATTTAGAAATACATAAACTCACATATACTCAAATACTTAATATTAATTATAATTAATCTTTTTAAATTTTAAAATAACGTTAGTTAAGTTGATTTTTATTATTAATCTCGGTTGACTTCATGTTAGATTTTGGATTTGAGACTCTTATTTTGTTTATGGATTTGAGACTCTTATTTTGTTCAATTGATCGATATCTAAGGTAAGATTTTAGATTTGATACTTGTTTTGGATCGTTGACAGCTTTAAACATGTGAGTTCAATTTGTTATTAGTCGCAAATTAGAAGTAGCTATCAATGGATTGTGATTTTGGTTGAATAAATAAATGTCGACTGTGGAATGATGGTTGTTCCATATCGAATTTTGAATTCGGGACCTAAACTTTGTTCAGTCGGTTGATATTTCGACTCCATCCAGATTTCTATCGATATGTTTAAGATTTTTTGGAGAAAGATAATATAGTAATGTTACAAGTTAATTAGTTTATTAATAATAAAAATCATTTTAAAGATGTTTATTTAATTTTTAAAAAGATTAATTATCATTAAATTAAGTATTTGGGTATATATGTGAGTTTAATTGGTTTTATAAAGATATAAATGTAATTTGAAGTTTTACAATGATATATGCGTAATCATGAAAGTTTATAGAGATATAGATGAAATTCTCTCTAATTTTTTTCAATTCTTTTTTGTAAATTCTAAACGCACATGTATATTACTACTAGAAAAAATGTCTTTAATGTCAATCATTAAAGGGTATAGATGACAGACAAATGTCTGTCATTGAAATGTCAGTCATAAATGAAAGATCTGTCATAAATCTACGACATACATTTACGACAAACAATTATGACATACAATTACGACTAACATTTACGACTAACCATTTGTAAGTCGTAAAATTTTTTAATTTTTTTAAAAATTATCGTGTGACATTTTGTATCTCAAGATTTTATATTTTTATAAAAAGAAATGTATATTCTTTTAATCTACATATACTAACGTTTAAATATCACATTAAATTTTGTATGATAAAATAATATCATATATATAAAAAATCCATTATAAAAAGAGTATAACTTGTCAATTACATAATAATGATCATCAAAATTGTAAGACTAGCGAGATCCATCTTCCTTATGCCCACAAGTTTGTTCACTTCAACACCAAATATTCTTCTCACTAGTGTGGGTTTTACATGCAAAGAAAGCTTCGCAACCACTAACATTTCTATAAAAAAAAAACAAATTTCATAAACAAGAAACAACAAATTAACATGTTGGAAACAAGATAACAGTTAACCATGAAAGAATATATAAATGTGAAAACCACACATATTTGAAAGAGGTTGGGATTTTCTAATTTTTGTGGTAACTGTGATAATAAGACCCATTGTCCAAGTATGGTTTGGTTGATTTTGTATGTAAAAATTAGTGTTTTTTCTGCTTTCAATTTAGGCGTACCATTTTTTTCTTTCTCTTTATTTTCTACCAATTCTAACAAAAACGATGAAAACCTTATTCATAAAACCAAAATTGTCTATGGTTTTCGATTTAAGGTTAGAATTTCTTATTTTTCTTCGGATTATAATGGTAAGTAAATTAGACTGTACCACAAACTCTATCTACCCCCAACTCTCGAATTAGTAACGGTAAGTAAATTGGACTGTACCACAAACTGTTGAATTACGAACAGTACATCAATATATTTAATAAGAATATACATACTAATTATAACTTCTATGGTTGGGATTCAGTGTTAACAAATAAGTATCTATCTATTCTGAACTTATCAATAAAAAACCCACTACATAACCAAATTTTTAACTGGATTTCAACATTCTAACAAATTGGTAATTTATGTTTATAGTGTACTTTTGACTTTACAACTTCTAACCTGTTTCTATGTTTCCATCCATAGGCTCTGCTTTAAATATTCTAATGACTGGTAATCTAAGTTATTAGGGCAGTAATTGAGACTACAACTTACAATCGTGTTCCATCTCTAACTTATTATACTTCCTTGTTAACTATTTGAATACATATGGATCTCTGACTTGCTTGGATAGATGCATATAAAATTTATATGTTCTTTACTTGCTAAATAAAATATAAGAAACAGAAGCATCATACTTTTTATGTGTTCTTTAGTTACTAAGTTAATAATAGGAAACAAAAGCATCTCAATATAAAGTAACTTACAAAAATATTATAAACCAATTTCATATGCTTTTCATAACAACTACTACATATTATTTGATGATTTGTAAAACCGAAAAAGAAATTACCAAAAGCCCCTAATTTCCCATGCTATTGTGACATTGAGGATATTAAGCTAAGATATAATGACAGGTACTGCAATAAGTACCTAACAACCCGCCAAATTAACCTAGGATAAATTTTCTTTTACCAGTTGTATATAGAAAAGCTTCCCGCGGCAAAACGCGGGGTAAACCCCTAGTTCCAAATAAAGCTACAAGAAGTGTTGAAAAATACCAAGAGAAGGGTCGAGAGGCGTCGGTTCTTGGATCAAAACCCATACAAATTCGTAGACCTCTCTTGTAAACCAAGCAGTGTATCACCCTAGTGTCCCAGAACACCATGAGCCCTGTGGGCTGTGGCTGAGACCCTCGTGACGCATCCATCTACTCCATAGCGACGTGACGTGGGATGACGATAATGTTGGTGGACAACGACGAAGCGTAGTAAATAACAATGAATCACAACATTATAGCATATCACGACTCGTCGGATAGCCCTACGTTACGCATTCCCGAGTCGGCAAAAAAGTATTTAAACTGCCTCAGATGCAATTTTCACACAGTTTTTACATTCCGGACAGTTGGGAACCAAGGAAAAGTCTTAGAATCGACTTTTTGAGAGTCCACGAGGCTATTGCGAGGCCGGAAGGCTGACATGGAGCAGGAAAAGTTAATTCTTTCTTTGGACATCCAAGTCATTTTGTAAATCTACGAACATGCAAATCATTAGTACGAACGTCATAGTAGGTTAATTTCTCATGGTTCTGGCTAGTTTCCACCTTAGCACCACCCAATTGCCGCTTCCCAATTGGGTTTTTACGGGTGCCTAACCTTTATGAACTAAATCTTATATACGTACCATCCTTTTGAAGGAATGTTTCTATATCGTCTAGGGCAGGCTGTATAGACCTAGCAAGGGAAATAAAGGTGTAGAAAATAGGGCCACCATTTTGAACAAACTTGGAAGCGCTCAGTTATTGTGAATGCAATGCCACCACCATGATTGCCACACTACTGCCATTTTTAACCGTACGATTATGATATCATGTATGCCTCTTCGGCATAAACATGAACCTGAATAACGAGAGCACCATCAGTCCATCATCTTTGTCTTTTGTTATTTATGATTTTTCCGTGATCCCCTTTCTAATCATTCATTTTACACCGTTTTCTTTTCGATTTAAAGATTAGATGCATCTCGTGAGCCAAAACACTTAGGCTATGTTTGGCAGACTAACTGAAAAACTAGTTGCTAGCTAAAAAACTAGCGGTAGCTAGAAAACTAGTGACTACCTGAAAAACTAGCTGAGCTGAAAAACTAGCTGATAATAAATGACGTTTGGTAAAAACTAACTGATAAAATTAGCTGAAAATTAAGATAAACCATAATACATTGAATTAAATTAAAGTAAATATTAAATAAAATGTTACAGATTTTAACATAAAATCTTACATCTCATATCATATTCGCAATATTATCACGAAGTTCTAGCATTTCGTGACGTGACTCTCGAATGTTCGCATGATTAGATATTGAATGATTGTTTTGTTCTTCTGAAGGTATGTAATCAAAATATTGTTCAACGATGTTGAAAATCATATCTGTTGAGTCAATCCTTCGAATATAGTTATGAAGGATAAATGAAGCGTAGATATATGTCAATTTGGGATAAAGAAAGCGTTGATAATATTTGGGATAAATGAAGCATAAATATTTTGGGATAAAGGAAGCATATCCCTATGTGAGGGTAAAATGGGAACATTTTGAAAACGCTACTCAAAACGTTACTATTAGTAGCGTTTAAAAAACCTAGCTTGTTAGCTAGCTTATAAGTTAGTTTTTGGATTCCCAAACATGACAAACTAAAAAAGCTCGAAAAAACGTTAGTTTATACGCTAGTTGTGGCGCGCCAAACACAACCTTAGAATCAATAAGAAACATTAAGAGACACCAAGATTTACTAAACCTAGAAATCTTTTGTAGTTTTATGTTTAGTTTGGATTTCTTAAAATACATATCTCGTTAAATTTGAGATGTGTTTTAACTTTATATTTCATTTTCTTTAATTGTTTTTTTAATTTATTTAGTTTTATCTTAATTTTATGGTTCTTGTATGGTTTGATTTTTGTAGAAAAACCATAAGTTTGATTCTACATTGTTTCTTGTAATTTGATATTTGATTTTGATACCATAATTTCTTTTTGATTTAGGACACTTGACGAAAAAGGTGATGTGTCGGTGTAAAAGACAAAGAACTTAGGGATAGTTTGATCATTGGAGTGAATATAACGTTTAAACTATTAATTTTAACGTTCAAGGGACTATAAATGTAACAAAAATATTTTATTGGGATGATGAGAGTTAAAAAAAGGTTCAATTTCTTAAAAGGTATTTTTATGAATCATATTAAACATTAAACTAAAAATGTAGAAAAGAAATAAAATTTGTAAGGGTAGAGTTGGAGTATTTGGGCCAAACTTAAAAAGAACAAAAAGGTCTTCAAAGCCTAGAGACGGAGGAGTAGGGGCAAGCACCATCTCGAATGCAACAATAACTTGTGTTTTAAAAAGAAAAAATGACTTGAAAGTATAAAAAAGTATCGAGTTTGTTTAAAAAATATCATTTAAGTTTTATAAGTCTAAAAATATCATTAAATTATTGTCTTTATGCTCAGTATACCATCGAAATATACGAAAAATACCAATAAACTATGGTCATTGTACATATTATAATTCAAATAATAACATTGAATCATTAGGTCATGTTTCAGCAAAAGTGTACTTGACACGCCTAGGTCGTCGTGCGGTCAAAAATAAGAAAATAAAACCTCACACACACTAGTACATCGGTAGTAAGGGTCGATCCACGGGAGTTTGGTGGTCAAGACAAGACGATAGCTTACCAACTGTAGTGTCACGCTACAGCCAGAGGGACTAACTTCAACTTTTTCCCAAAATACACAGAAATCTCAAATCCAAAATCAAATTCAAACATAAACTAAATGAAACTAAATTAAAGTCTAACCCTAGATTGTTTACTGAAATCAGAAGCTATACTCAGAATCCAGAAACAATAACACAATCCAATAGCATTCAAAAGCATCCAAAGACAATAAAATGTAAAAAGTGCAATAAAACATTAACCGAATGATTATTTGCATTAAACTTAAAACCAGAAGATCCAAAACATTCAAATACGAAATTAAATAACTTTAACCTACTGCTACTGGCTGTCACACTCCAGAAACACCAAGCTAAGAGCTAAAAGAACTAAACTAATATTGAAATTAAAGTGAAAACATAAAAATACCACAAAGGGTTGCTGGAATCTCAAAACTTGAGTCAAAGTCGCCGTAAGTCCACCTTAGGGTCTGATCTTCGCCTCCTTTTTTCAACCTAATGACCTCTATTTATACTTGTGGAAAATTAGAACCCGCGACGCGTAAGACCTCTAGCCGCGTCGCGCGTAGAGCCTTATCCCCGTTTTTTAGCCATTTGAATTCTCTTCCACCGCCTCAACTTTTGACGTGGCGCGTCGCGCATGGCTTCATTCCCGCGGTGCGCGTGTTCATTCGACTGTTTTTGGCTTTATCCTCAAAACTTCTTCAATTGTCCGCATTTAGTCCCTGATTATAACATTTCTTTGCAAACAAACACTAGCACAAAAAGTGAGAAATACCAATGTATATATGATATAATTTCACCAAGAATAGGGCCTAACAACGACTAAAATACTTGATATTACTAGGCGTTGTCGGTACTTTAATGGTATAATGTATACAAAGTAGCTAAATCGTATTTTTTGAACTTATAAAATTTGAATGTTATTTTTTGAACAATTTTTATACTTCGTTACCCTTTTAAGTCATAAATCCTTCTAAAAATGGTGAAAAAATATTTATAACATTAAACTAAAGTCAATAAAAATTTAATAAAAGTATTGTTTATCATGTTGCTTTCTAATAGTATCTTTAATATATAGAAATTCAATTAAGTTAAACAATTATTTGCTTTCATTTTTACTTATAGCTTTGTAGGTAACTTTTTAATTTAAGGGAAAATGTCTTATAAGGGTAATAAATTTTATCGTAAGTACATATTTAATTTCTTATCTATTTTTTGTACACGTATGACCATTATATTTATTGTTTTGTATTGTAACGCCCCAATTTCAAAAAATTTAAAATTCATTTATTGCCAAGGTTCCAATAAAATATTTATTCCAAAAAGTAAAATTGATCAACATAATACTTAAACCAACAGCGGAAACATTTGAAAATACTAATATAGTTCATTAACATGAATCTCTTGTATGCGATGCGCTGCCGTCAAACCTTGCCCTTCCCTTTGTCATTTGAAATACCTGAAATGTTATAAAATCAACGGGTAAGCTTAAAGCTTAGTGAGTCCACAAATTACCATACATGCCCACACATTAAACTACCCGTCCTCGAGAACGACCCGACCCTACCCGCCATACAATAGCTACGGGCGTCCATCATACAACAGCTATGGACACGGGAAGGTTCTACCTATCATACAACAGCTATGGGTTCCCGGTTATGGCCCAGCCCATCATACAACAGCTATGGGACAAGGCAATAGTCCAACTCGCCATACAACAGCTACGAGGGGACACACATCAGTACTGAGCCCAACAACAAATAATCACAGATATAGAGCAAATCATATAACTGTAAATAACATACAAGATGCCTAACATGCAACATCATATAGCAAGGTGAGGATACTCACCTGATTTGAAACCGCACAGATATACTCTAATATCCCCACTTAGCTCGTCCACACACCTATATCCCACATACACAACATGTCAAGCGCTGACCAAACTCCTATAGACTTGCCTAAAGTCAGACCCAACGTTTGGTAACCAACATTGTCGAAAATAAGCTTTTGGGTCAAACAGCCGCTCGCCGCCACATGGCTTCTTACCCTACACGTCGCGGCTATCTCCGCATAGTTACGGGGCTTAGCCGAACCCGCATCGTTGACATAGCCTCTCTGCACCGCGGACTCGTATTAATCCAAAGTCTTCTAAGCCCTAAATCAGTTCAGTCATCGGCTAGGGTTTCACTCCATACCCTTCCTGTGATCAGAAACTACCCTAAGATCACTTCCTCATGGACATGCAAGTCCATGCATGTCCTTGGTCCAAACCCTAAGTGTTACAAGTCATCTAAGACTACTAACCAATGGATAAAACCTTAATACGAGATAAAATGAAATATCAGAAGGTAGATCCTCTTACCTTGCTTCTGGAGAACAGAGGAATGCACCCGATCGACTACAAGCCTTTCCCCTCGTTGTATCTCTTCCTTCAAACCTTCAAAGCCTTGGAACCAAAAAGCCTCTGCTGAAACCAGTCGACTCCACTCTAGAAATTTCCCAAAAACACGAACCCTAGGGCTGGGACCCTTTATATAGGCATTTAAATCCGAATTAGGGTTTTCACATTAGCGGTGCACCGCGCCGCGGGTCCTTTAAGGCCGCGCCGCGCGTACAAGTCCTTCGCGATTCCAGATCCTTCCTAAAGCTGCGCCGCGCCTCGACGGAACGGGTCTTACATGTATCCATTTAATTACTTATGTTTTTTTTGTGCACATAAGGCAATTAAACTTTCCTTTTCTGTACATATTTAGTCACTTATGTTAATGGTCATATATGTACAAAAATAAAAGTTTAATGGTCATATTTGTACATAAATAATAAGTTGCATGGTCATATGCGTACAGAAAAACATAAATGACTAAATGTGTAAAAAAAGTTTAATAATCATATGTGTAAAAAAAAAAGATAAGGGACTAAATATATACTTACGATAAAGTTCATTACCATTATAAATCATTTTCCTTAAGTTAATGTCATTTTTAACTTTAAAATATTTTCTATTATGTTAAAAACCATATCGCACTATAGAACTTTCATTTGAGCACTTTTGGATTATTTATTCTTATGTAATAAAAATTTCCACGATATTATTGTTCTTTTTATACAAATTTTCAATATGTTAGAAGTTGTATCTTGATATAGTTATTTCAGCATTAACTTGTATACTATGTTAATTTAATTAAAATGTTGAAACAAAAAATAAATCGTACTGTTTATAAGAGGGCAAGAGGCATGATATAACAAAGACTCTCCTTTACCGTTGTAATTACTAAAATGAAGTTAACAAAATTTGCTATAATATTATTTCTTATTTCAAAACTTTATAAATACTAGTAATTAAATTGACGAAGTTTTGAAAGTATCTATAGTATTTGATAGGTTACACCAACTAATCATGTATGGACCTAGCAAAGTCAAGAATAAGCCCGGGACCAAAAACAATACATGTGCACTAATGGACGGCCGACTTTCCATCAAATTTGGCCCGTATAGTCACACTCTTAGGTCTGATTCAGATGTGTGTGTGTATATATATATATATATATATATATATATATATATATATATATATATATATATATATATATATATATATATATATATATATATATATATATATATATATATATATATATATATATATATATATATATATATATATATATATAGTTGGGTTCAATAGAGAACCAATTTAAAACAAGGAACCAATCGTGTGGTCGGAATGCAAAAGATCGACGGTTAGAAAAAAGGATGTATATTTACTAGTTAGACACAAATGTAGAGGATTATAGCAAAAAACTCACTTCGTTTTTTATGTTTTTTTTAATTTTTAAGCTTATTCTTTTTTCGAAAAAAAAACTAAAAATACCAAAATTCATAATTTTTCATCATCTAAATAGACATCCATATTGATATAAAAAAATTGTTTTTTTTATACTTCAAGTTCGTCCAGATTCATCATGCGAATCTGCACTGAACTGTATTGTTTTAAATATATTCATTCACATATAAATGACGATTCTGTTCGATATATTCAATAATTTTTTACCAACCACATGTGAATTTTTAGGAAATCATTTTGAATTTCAGTTAATTCAATTGTATATGACATCAAAAGGTTGAAATAGTAAAAATATAAGTGATTTTTCTAGAATTTACATGTCAATCTAAGAATGTTTTTAAAATTTACATGAGTTGTTACTGAATGATTTACAATTATTGAAAAAATTGAATTCAATAACTATTTATATGTGAATTATCTTCCATACAAATTTAGTACAGTTTATATTTACATTGTGAATTTTAATTGTTTTTTGTTTTATACTTGTTAATTCACATATAAATTGTAATTGTACCTAACATTTTCAACAATTTTTTATCATCCACATGTGAATTTTAAGCAAATTAATTTGTGAATCTAAATTAATTCATTTGTGTATGATTTAAAGGTTAAAAATAATGTGCATCTAGTTTTATATATATTAATTCACATATAAATGATCATTGTATCCCATTTTTTCAGCACTTTTTTGATCATTCGCGTGTAATTTTAAGTAAATTATTTGTAAATATTAGTTAATTCAATTGTATATTATCAAAATGTTGAAATTGTAAAGAATATAAATGAATTTACTTAAATTCAATATGAAAATTTAGTGAGATTCACGTCTGAATCTAAAAGTTTATTTAAATTCATATAAATTGCTATTGAATGATCAATGATTGTTGAAAAATATAATTTCAATGATCATTCATATGTGAATAATCTTCTATAAAACTTGTTATAGTTCAGATTCACATTGATTAAGTGTTGTGAATCTGAACAAGTTTTTTGAATAATTTTTTTTCTTTTTTGCTATATTGATATGGATGTCTATTGAAAGAGAATAAAAAATTATGAACTTTGATATATTCGATTTTTTATTTCGATAAAAAATAAGCTCTAAATATAAAAAATAAATAAAAAACGAAGTGGGTTTTTTGGAATTATCTGCTACATGCGCGTTCAATTAAGAAATTTACAACCTTATATTTGGCCGTCGATCATTTGAATTTCGACGCTCACGATTGGTTTCTTGGTTCCTTGTTTTATTTTGGTTCTCTATTGAACTTTAATATATATATATATATATATATATATATATATATATATATATATATATATATATATATATATATATATATATATATATATATATATATATATATATCACTCTAAACCTTTTACCTATAAATATCATTCTACTCCAAATCCTTTAAACACAACATAAATATTTACATATCTATACTATTTTTCTCAATTTCATAATGTCGTCATCATCGTTATTTTCTATTTTCACGGATACAGAGACGTTAACAGAGTTAACATTTATTGGTAAAATAATGCAAGGGGAAATCACATTTTCTGAAAACAAGGCCAAAAGTTCACATTCAAAGAGAAAAAAGTGCTCTTTTACGGAGAGAACTGAAGTTGGCCACAGTCGTCTAATTGAAGACTACTTCACTGGTGATGTCTTGTACGTTGTAAAGTTTGACGAAGGTTCCGAATGAGGAATGAATTATTCCTATGCATAGTTGATGATTTGAAGTCAAGGTTCTCATATTTTCAATAGCGGAAGGATATATTTCCAATCCAAAATACACATCCATAATACGTTAGTTAGCAGTCGACTTCGGAGCTGACTCATGGGATGAGCACTTGAGGATGTCTGAGTGGACCGCATGGGACACACTTTAGAAGTTTGCTAAAGCTATCATTTTGGTTTACATCGCACAATATTTTTTGCAAGCCAATTTGGAACGATGCCCACCAATTATATACGGCACATGTAAACAAGCATGAGTTTCATAAATGCTAGGTAGCATCGGTTATACGCATTGGCCGTGGGCAATGTGCCCAAATACATGACATGGTTAGTAGATGCAATGTGATTACAAAGAGCCTTCAATAATTTTAGAATGGGTAGCATCGTACGACATTTGGTTTTGACATGCATTTTTGGTGTCTCCGGTTCAAAGAATGAGATGAATGTGCTTGAGCAGTCGTCGATATTCAACAACATTTTTCTTGTAAATGCTTATAACATATTGTTTGTAGTGAATGGAGTATCGTACAAGCGGGGTATTATTTTACAGATGAGATATATCCGATGTATTTTGTATTTTTCAAATCATGAACACATCCATATGACGAAAAAAGATTAAAAGTTAACGCAACCCAAAAAGAACTTAGGAAGGATATCGAACAAGCATTTGATGTCCTTAAGAGACGTTGATAGATAATCGAAAATCTCGCACGTTCATGAGACAATAGAAAAATACAAAGATTAATGTACATGTGCATCATATTATATAATATGGTTTTAAAAGACGAAGGAAAAAAGATATGTTACTACGATGAAAACGAAATTTTGTCATCCGTTGAAGTAATAGGTATTGATATGTCATAATACCTAGCAAATAGAATGGAAATACACATTTGAAGTACCTAACTGAGATATGCATCACAAACATCAAGTTGATTTGGTGGAGCATGTTTATATAAATTATATGCATACCGTCGAAAAATTATACGATGATTTGTACGAGTTGTCGGATGAAGATCCGATGAGTATTTGGATATCGAGCTAGAAGAGAATTCGTACGATAATCCAGATGACAATTCGGAGGAGTGAACTTTGTAGTTAATTATTGTAATTTTTAATTTTCGTTTTAATTGTCATTTGTAGTTTTTATTTAATAAGGTATTTTCTTTTTTATTAATTTTAGTATTGTTTAATCAAATTAAATTTGTTATAAGTTTAATTAATTAAATTTGTTATTTAATTTTTTTTAAAAATGAAGAAAAATGAGGAGTGATTATTTCTTAGAGTAAAGGAGTTGAGAAATAATAAAAAATAACATGACACATAGAAGACCATAAAAAATAAAAATACAATAAAAAGTAAAAGACGCATATACCCCTTAGTCTTACTATCGTTATGATCTGTTATATTGGTCCTAGTTTACTATCTATATGATATTTAGAGGAAATTGCATTTTTGGTCACCGTGGTTGCCAAAATTTGCTATTTTGGTCCAAAATGATTTTGACTAGCACCACAGGTCCAAAAAGTTTAATTTGTTGCGAGTTTGATCCACATTTTTTTAAAAATACTTAAAATGACAGTTTTACCCTTCCTGTTTTCTTTTTCCTTATCTTTAAATTTATTTATGGTATTTTAATTTAAAAAAAAAACAAAAAGAGCTCCCACACCCTTTAACCGTACCATCTCTCTCTCTCTCTCTCTCTCTCTCTCTCTCTCTCTCTTCAAATCGGGAAATCCTAAATTCATCACCATCGGATGCCACCCTCCACCACTGCTCCACTCCGTCAACCACGTACACCAACATTCCCATTTCCGGAATCGACATCATTTTCTAATAATTTTCCACCGGATTACAGGCGACCGTCGGAGAAACGAAGCAACAACGAATGCGAAGGTTTAGGCTGCCTGAGAAAGCAGAGGTAGATCAGGTGAAGGCGGCAATGGAGAATGATGTGCTCACAGTCACTATGCCTAAAGTTGAAGTACAGAAACCTGAATGTGAAATCGATTCAGATCTCTGGTTGAATTCGATTGGACAAGGTTACCGGAA
Organism: Cichorium intybus; assembly: GCA_023525715.1. NCBI lineage: Eukaryota > Viridiplantae > Streptophyta > Magnoliopsida > Asterales > Asteraceae > Cichorium > Cichorium intybus. The sequence goes on along the minus strand of JAKNSD010000021.1, from coordinate 53,615 downwards.
GAGTATGCGTTTCAATTCCCTCCCGTAAACTCGTCCCACTTCTTATCTCCTCTCTCTCTCTATCTCTTTCTCTCTTATAAAGAAATGGATGCAACCCGATGCAGACCTCCCCATTACCACCGTCTTCTGCCTCTTCTTCTTCCACATTCCTCTCCTCTTCACCTCAGTTCATCTTTGCGGTACAACTTCTTTCTTCGTAACATTGCTTGCAAACTTCAAATTGTTGTTGTTTTGCGTTTGATAAGGGTCCATTGTTTTCAAATCCACGTCGGCGAAGGTTTAGGACGCCGATCTGAGGTCGGAGTAGGTGGAGGTTAAAAAAAAAAGGAACGAGCTCTCGATTCGAGCGACTCGTCGACGAAGGCAGATGCCTTAGTGTTGGCCGGAAAGAATCAAAGGCATGCGCTTTATCTTACTCATTTTGCATCCAGATTCTGGGTTTGAAGTACGTTTTTTGGGTTTGATGCAAGAGAGAAAAAGAGAGAAGAGAGGTGAGAGGATATAGGGTGGGACCGGAGGTCTGAGAAACAGAGAGAGAAGGGGGAAGGATGAGGGGTGGGGGTTTTTTATTTATTTTCTTATTTTTTTAAATCAAAAAGCATAAGATAAATTAAAAGAAAAGAAAAAAGAAAAAAGAGTAAGCCTTAATCGTCCTTTCACGTATTTTTAAAAAATAATAGACCAAACTCGCAAAAAAATCAACTTTTTGAACCTATGGTGCTAGTCCAAAACTTTTTGGACTAAAGTAACAATTTTTGGCAAACCACATGTACCAAAACTGTAATTAACTCATGATATTTATATTGACAAACTTTGATCATATTATTTTGAAAAAACTGCAAAAATGGTCCCTGTGGTTTGCAATTTTTCCGGAATTTCGTCTAAACGTTTAAAATTTTGGATAAATGGTCCTTTTTACGAGGTTTCTTTGTGGATTCGGTCCCTGTCCTACTTAAAATGACTGATATACCCTTTTAATTTTCTTTTCCTATTAAGTTTAATTATTTATCAATTTTTTTAAAATAGAAAAACTAAAACAAATCACACCCCACCTCTTCCCCCACTTCCACCTCTCTCTCTCTCTCATGCTCTCTCTCCCTCTCTGCACACCGGCCATACCTGCAACCATCACACTTCTAATTGAAGCCTTCAAAACTCCATTGATGAAGCTAGAGAGAGAAATCGAAACAGAGCTTTAGTAGGAAATTCAGCAAGCACACACAGTCTGTGTGTTATTGTCTGAAATAAAAACACACACAGTGTGTGTTAATGTAAATGTTCTTGTTTGAATCATCCATCTGTATACTTTTCTGTGTTTCTCTTTGGATTTTGATATGCTTTATGTGAAAAAGGTGAGATTTTTAGACTTGTTTACAAAGAACAAAGATGATGAAATCAAGGAAACCCATATCATGTCCTGGAAGAACAGAGAAGTTCCCATCGCCATTGATGAGCTTTTTAAGAAGTAATGTGGGAAGCAAGAGCAGTAACATAGGAAGAAGGTCATGTACGAATCCGGTGGACTGTGATGTGGTGATTGAAGGGTTTTCTAGCAAACAAAGAACAAATAAATTATTATGGTTCACATGCAACCCTAGAAATATCTATGTTTTATTCTATGAAGATAATAAACTAAAATCCTAAGGCCAACAATTATTTCTAAAGAATTAAATAAGAAAAACCAACCTTTGATTTTAATCCAGAAGCCAGCAGCACAAGTGTCCTGCCTCAAATGGTGTCACACCCAAAGCAATGGAGAAGAGAGTCCAGCAGAGTAATCTTGGAGAGATGGAGGCGTGGAAAAACAGGGGCCAGGAGGTTCCTTTTATAGCCTCCTAGGGTTACAGCTGAAACCCTAGAGGAGCCTCCTTAATGGACAACCCTGTTGACCATTTGGACCAAGCCTTTCTGAACCCCTTAGGGTTTTCGCCAACCCTAGAGGAACCCTCCTAGGTGGCGCCAACTTTGGTCCCTGGTTTGTCTCTTGCCAGTTATTCAACTATTGAATAATTACAAACCAGTCCCTGCACTTTTAATTAATTAATTTAATCACTGAATTAAATCCAATTAATTCTAGATTAAATCTCAATTAATTAATATAGTTTCTAATTAATATATTACCACTTAAATATATTAATAAACCATTTATTTATTTTTCTATTGATTTATTAAATAATTAATAAATCAACCTTTCTCTCTACTAGACTCTACATCAATCCTCCAGCTATGAGGGCAACCCAAATGGACTTTGCTTCTATTAACAAGATGAATATAAATATAAAGTCATGGCTTAGACACCTAATCCAACAGTCTCCTACTTAGATAAGTCTATGACTTTAATTTATCTTCTGATTAATAAACAACTTGCAGCTTCCAAGAAACTGCTGCCGAACTCTGACCCGGTCAGTTCTGTCCATAGATAAGTGATCATATGACCCTTCGTCCAACAATATATTTTTAGACACGAAACATGGATTGAGATCAATCTCTGTCCGATACTTTGTTTCCCGATTTCCGATTCTGCTTATGACTTTTGGACTTATAATTGAACACATCAATTTAGTCCCGGCTGGCCAGCACTTTAGTCAACTTCAAAATCATCGAGAGGCCTACAGATATCTATTTCCCTATCAGGGTCAAGGAACGAATAAGCTTCGACTCATATGTTTGTGTCTTTTACTTGTCAAAATCGTACACAACAATGCGTTTTATAACATCGAGTTACCGATGCGTTTACGTATTATCAATGCACAACCGACTTGTAATTTTCAACTCATATGTCTTTGCTTCAAGATCATACGATATTATCATCTCAACATTGCTCGTGATGTAATCCATGAAGGAATGTATTGAGCGCGGGTTTATCCAATACTCAAATCTCAATTTCTAAGTACTCGTGAATGTTGTAGCAGTCGTACTACAATGTCTAACTCCTTAGACAATCTACAAACCAATTCATGACAGTCTTCGTTCATACTTACTCCCGAAAAGTATTAGCGACTGTGGACTTTTGAATAATCAAATTATTCGGGAAGTGAAACATGCAAAATTGAAACATAAAATCTGACTGGTGGCTACCCTTGCCTAATTACCAAGTCCCCACGAGGTAATCACCAAGTCGGATTTTACATAAAACTATTATCGGTTTCTAGATTCCTTTTAAACTATTTTATTCGTGTTATGTATCTATGTCTACTTGACCTTTCACTCTTTCTATGTGTTCAAATGTTATACATTAATACACTTCATCCAATCGGATATCCTTCTGATGATATTTCAATTTTGGTCATATCGTCATTCTCACTAACAACTATATTCTATGTACTGTGACTTTCCATGGTTCTCGGGATCTTAAGTCCACATGACTACACCCTAAGACTATTTTGAGGTGTTACGATGTGCCGGTGAGCCACACGCGCTCCATCGAAATGCCAACAAAATTCTTTAACCATTAAGTCCTTATTTTAAAAACCCTTTTCAAATTATTATCAACATTCACCCCTAATCATTTTCCAATGATTTCTCACGTATGTACAAAATCCATTAAGTATTCCCAGCCAGGTCATATCCTGAATCTGACTCACTATGCTCTAAGCATTAAGTCATCAAGACATGTTCATGACACTTCTGATCGATCCAAGAAACTTGTTGGATTCGATCCAGTCATACTCCAAAATCTTTTGGAATCTTAAGATGACTCATAATCCTTGTGTCACAACTTTTAATAACTATATCCTTTCGGAGACTTTTTCTCATGCATCTTGAATCTTATCAAGATCATGCTTACTATGGCCAGTTCTATACTGATGACAACATCTATCTGATATATGTCAATGGATTATGTGAGTACGTTGCACCTTTCATACCTCTCATGCCAAATCATCACACTTTGCAATGACAGGAAACTCCTTTCCTGAGCTATGCATCTTGAGTCTCATCAAGATCATCTTGGCAGGGTTTCGATCTATCTCATAGACGTTTGTAACCACCTGAGCATGCCGTATCTTTATTAAGTCTTTCATAGCGATCCGTCTCTTAACACCAAGTCGTTACACTTTGTAATGAAAAGAGATGTTTCCTAGAAGCATTATGTAACACACATATGGAGATAGATAATGGCGACGCTCCCACTGGCTTTGACACGGTTATGGACTATTCACAAAATCCAAAGCTTATGGCACATTTTTTAGAATCCAAACCTTTCTGACATCTTTATGGATATCTTTCAGCCCTTTCTCAAAATTCAATCCTTTGGCACATTTTGAGAATCTGAATATCCTTTCTTGCGAGATGCCTATGGGGTAATCACGGGCCCACGTACCTTTATACTGGCATACTCTTGTGAGTCTCCATTAGTGTGCCGGTGATCCACACGCGCTCCACTAACGACTTACATTATGCAGTATCCTTTCAGATTTCATCTTCTATTGAGAGTGCTTCTCTCGGAGTCAATTACTTGACTCTGAGTATCGTCTCACCAATGCTTCCAAGTAGTCGGATTGAAAATCCGTACCAACTATAGTGTTTTACCACTAATCAGTATGTCACCCTGATCATAACTACTTATGATGGTGATCAGTACTACTGGTCAAGAGAAGATAATGTCAGAATTTTAAAACAAAAATCTGATTTCTGCTCTAAGCCTAGTGATGACTAAAGGTTATTTCACTTGGCTAATCCTGAACTGATTCATGACTGTCCTAACTCCCACTGTTTCCTTAGAACATGAGTTCTTTCTAAAAGAGCTCTTTCTCTTCCAGGTACAGCGGGGTAGCCAGTGAAACGACATTTCTGATTAGGTTCAGGCTAGTCATGAGGTTCGGACGAACACTACAAGACCCTGGACCTTTAATGTACAAGTGGGACAATCCCAGCTTTACATTTCAGACAGTGTCTGCAAAACCTACTTAGTCGAAGGATGTGGTTGGAATATGGTTTATATGGTCTGACTGGTATAGTATTCAATTTATTTGAAACTAATTGGTAATGTATCTCATACATCGAGGATCGAACTGTTTCGACCAATGCTCCAACATCTTCCCTAAGACACATTATAACTATAAATGTTCTTGGAAGGGAATAAACTGTGAAACATTTTCCCAGTTTATGTTGTCACTCAGGTTCTGTGGGTCTTGTACTTCCTTTGAAGTCCTTGAACTATTCAAGGTTTCAATCCAATCGCTTATTCTGATAAGCGAAGCCATATTCGTCATACCGACTGACAAATATTGTGAAGTACAAGCAATTGTGTTCTATTTGGAGATTCGAGCAATACACATCAACTGATGTGTCCGTTGCTCCTAATCTCAATGTCTTTTACATCTCTATGTAAACTTATGACTTTGTTAATTCTATTTAAGACTTGTAATCTTCAGTTGACTCTAAGTCAACTGATTCCAAAATCCTATCCTCTGGATCTTTGAGTGATTCATTTCTTGCCACATGTGCTTTATAAAGAACTTAATCATCATTTGAATCTAAGCCAAATGATTCCAAAATTCTGTCCAACTGGATCTTTGGTTGATTCATTTCTTGACACATTAAGGACTCAATTCATCATGAGACTCTAAGTCAAATGATTTCAAGATCCTGTCCAACTGGACCTTTGGTTGAATTGATTCTTATAATATTTATCTTAACAATCATAAGGGACACAATTCCTAAGATCCAAACACTTTGGATGCATTCAATATTTAAGTTATCATCAATCTTGCATTCAATAGAATCATACAACATTTCAAGGATAATTTCAAACAACAGATGTTAAAAGAAATTAAACGACAATTTTATTAAAAATAAAATCCTTGAACAATGTGCTATATGATAGACAATGTTATACGCGTCTGAAAAGCTAATAACAATATTTCAATATCTAAGTAAACTTCAAAACTGCATGAGCCGGAAATCCAATCCAAATGTGCTCCTATGCGCCAATGTCCCGTACCCTACTGATTCCTTGCATACAAACCAAAATGTGACTATCACATTATGCATCAAGGAATTATGGAACATGAGTTTTGAGGTTTTTAGATATACCTGAGCTTTCAAAAGATTTTGACCTTGGAGCGTCTTCCAATCTTTCAGCGATTGTATCCGATTTTGTGGATTCCCAGTTTAAGACATGTCCAGACGATCTGGATTGTTTCTTGCTGCGTCTTTTCACTGGACTTAATCCAGAAGTAGCTGAACCATTGGAGCTATGCCTATCCAAGAGTGACTCGTATAAAGTCATCAGTAGACGCATTTCCATTAAGTTCTTTTTCTCGTCTTCCTTTCTATACGTCTGAATGAACAGATCGTACTTACTGGTCAGTGAAGCGAGTAGAGTGTTCACACTCGACTCCTGACTCATGGAATAACCAAGTTTGTGCAACTCGCCTATGTACGCTTCAATCTGAAGAACATGCGAATCGACGCTACTTCCTTCTTTTAACATACACTCTGCAAGTCTTTTGAAGATTCTAGCTCATTCCTCTTCAACCAGTTTTTGGAACCTTTCCTCAACCGATTGCATTAACTCATATGGCCCCAAGGATTCAAAATCCTTATGGAACTCGGGGTCAATGGTCAACAGCATGAGGTCACGAATCTTTTCGGATTCATCAACTAACAACTTATGCTTATCATAAAGGCTCTTTATGATGACTTGTTCCGGTGGAACCGGGATCGGATACTCGGTGAGATGAAGCTTGCCCGCATTGACGAGAACCATTCTCCAATTGCGAAGCCATTCCTTACAGTTAAGGCCAGTCAGCCTTTCCATATTTAGCAGGTGTTTTTTGATGCTTTCAGAAATGGGTAAAGGAGGAGAGGGAGGAGAATAGACACTTGATTCAGACATCTACAATAAACAGAATTTAATTAGTTTAATTAATCCTTTTAAATAATTACCTAATATATTATTTATTAAGGCTAGGACCCAAAAGACCCCAACTATGGTGTGAAGAGGGATGCCGTAATCACAACATAATGGTCATTAAGTAGATAATACAATTATCAATTTCATCTTATGAAATTCCTAGATTTGTTAAGACACATTGAACTGTTCAATGACATGTTTAGTCTCGGATGTGCCCCACTGTTTGTGACTGGGATGCCGAGGATCACAAACCGGGTGTGAATAACCATGCAAATTAGCTTGGTACTCTCGAAGTCGATTGCCATCTCTAATTAACGTGCCGGTTAACCACGTACGCTCCGTTAATAATAACAAAATCGAGAAACCCATTGCAAGTCTTTGTGGACCCCAGTTGGCGTGCCGGTAAACCACACACGCTCCACCAACGTTCCACAAAGTGCAATGTGCAATTTCATGGATTAGCACCAATTCACATTTTTTTCCTAAAGTAACTAGATTGGGTTTTGTTCAAGGTTCTATTACTTTCAATTTTAGCATTATACTTTTAAGAGGCTTAGCGGTTCTATCAAACCCGTTCGGCTAACGACACTCGACTGACCAGAAGAGCGGTGGGTAAGAGTAGATACCCATTAGACAGCCATTTTATAGGCAGTCGCCTTATACCCTCTTTATAGGACAGTTTTGTGAATGAGGCCTACTAGCAGTAAGACTAACCAATTTTCTTATATATAAATTATTAACTTTTAATCATAAATATATAAGATATATTTTAATCTTATTAAAATATTTTATATTTAATTTTCTAAGAATTTTCGTGAATTTATATGTATTTTTCGAAAATTTTAATTAAATCTTTAAGCTGATTTAATTTATCTTTTAATTAACAATTAATTAAATTAATTAAATCTAATAATAGATTTCATAAATTAATCAAATTAAGTTTCTATCTAATAACCCTTGTTGGTCGAAAAGGCATGCAAGGCAATTAGGGTTCCAATCATTCAATTTAGTAAACTACCAAAAATAACAACCAACTAATTAAGACAAGCATGGGGGGACCAAAAGGGAGTTGGCGGCTAGGGTTAGGAAACCCTAGCCTGGCATCGATTTTAGGCCTCTTCCAAGAGGTGTTCATCGCAAAAACACCCAGGGCAAAAACAGTTCATGCAATTTATATCAAACACAAGAAAACAAGTCTATGCTCTGATACCACTGAAGGGTTTTCTAGCAAACAAAGAACAAATAAATTCTTATGGTTCACATGCAACCCTAGAAATATCTATGTTTTCTTCTATGAAGATAATAAACTAAAATCCTAAGGCCAACAATTATTTCTAAAGAATTAAATGAGAAAAACCAACCTTTGATTTTAATCCAGAAGCCAGCAGCACAAGTGTCCTGCCTCAAATGGTGTCACACCCAAAGCAATAGAGAAGAGAGTCCAGCAGAGTAATCTTGGAGAGATGGAGGCGTGGAAAAACAGGGGCCAGAAGGTTCCTTTTATAGCCTCCTAGGGTTACAGCTAAAACCCTAGAGGAGCCTCCTTAATGGACAAGCCTGTTGACCATTTGGACCAAGCCTTTCTAAACCCCTTAGGGTTTTCGCCAACCCTAGAGGAACCCTCCAAGGTGGCGCCAACTTTGCTCCATGGTTTGTCTCTTGCCAGTTATTCAACTATTGAATAATTACAAACCAGTCCCTGCACTTTTAATTAATTAATTTAATCACTGAATTAAATCCAATTAATTCTAGATTAAATCTCAATTAATTAATATAGTTTCTAATTAATATATTACCACTTAAATATATTAATAAACCATTTATTTATTTTTCTATTGATTTATTAAACAATTAATAAATCAACCTTTCTCTCTACTAGACTCTACATCAATCCTCCAGCTATGAGGGCAACCCAAATGGACTTTGCTTCTATTAACAAGATGAATATAAATATAAAGTCATGTCTTAGTCACCTAATCCAACAGTGATTGCAATACCAGATTCAGGCGTGGTGGAGGCATTCCGGTACGCAGAAAAAGAAGGGGCGCCGAACTACCATCTGCAACAGAGGGGGTTAAATTTTTTGTTTTCCGGCGATGGAGCCACTAGTGGGGTTAAATTTTTTGTTTTCCGGTGGTGGGTTTGCTCGCCGGTGGCAATCAAATCTAGAGAACTTACGACTGCAACAGCGGAGAGCTGGAGGATAGTGAAGATGTTAGTCATCATAATGAACCACCTCGGAACCAAAGGGGTTCCATCGTCATCGAGAAAATTGCTTAAAATTAGACCTGCGGCTTCATTCCCAAACGCCCAGTAACCGGAAATTGCTACATCTTCCCCTTCACCGGCGGTTCCAGCGTCGCCCAGTAACCGGAAATTGCTACATCTGCAATTGCAATGTTCTTCCAGGCAATTTGTTGTTTATGCAACATTTGGCAAGACGAAGATCAATCAAGTTTCCCGGATGACGATATCGACGAGAACGATAGGCGAATCTCGAACAGAAGAAAGGAACAAATACAAGTCTCAATCTCCAACTTACCTAGATCTCGAACAGAAGCGACATCTTTAGCTGTTGACTTCGAAGCGACATCTCCAATCTCCATAAATCAGAAGCGATGTTCCAATCGGGTTATCAAAATCGGGTTGTTTGACCACTAATCTAAACCCTTGAAGAATCTTCAAATCGCGTTATCAAAATCGAGTGGTGTGTATTCATTAAGAACAAACATAGATGTTATTGAGTGTGTGTAGGTGTGTGTTTTAAAGAACAAAAACCAGATGGGGAGGATAAAGACGAGGGGAAGGGGGAGGGTACGTGGGGGGTGGGGTGGTATTTTTTTATTTTCTTTAATTATTAAAAAGTTTAAATGGTAAAAAGAAAAGAAAAAGAAATCAGAAGGGTAAAATAGACTTTTCAATTTGGACAGTGACCAAATTCACAACGAAACATTGTCAAAAGGACGTTTCCTCCAATTTTTGAAACGTTTGGACCAGTTTCCTGAAAAATTGCAAACCACAGGGAACATTTTTGCAGTTTTGTCTATTATTTTTACGAAGAGCTTATATGATATCTATTTGAATCTTTTTTGATTAATTTTCATTCATAATAAAATATAATTAACATTAATTTTAATTTAAAAATTAAAAGTTAAAAAGTAAATATAGATGCCATGTTGGTATTAGACGAAGGCACCAAGACAGATTTCATCTTCTACAACAGCTTACAACGGTCGAAATGAAATCAAATCTTTAATTATAATATCAAAACTTCGAGGATGCAACATACGGTAGAAACCCTAAATAAATTATATAAATCATTACTAATGAACAATTTTAAGCTATATTGATATTACATATAAAACGATGAAGATACGTATCTTATATTGGACAAACAGTTTGGTTGATTCATGTGATGGTAAATTCATGCCCTTTAAATTGACTTTTCGGTAATTAGATTTTCGTAATATAAGAAAAAAAAAAAAGTCGGATTGAACATAAATAGTAAATGTTGAAATCATACCGGGCACAATCAACATACGTCTCGTTATTGTTGTTAGCACTGAATAGGAAAAAGGCCCACCATTACCTAAACACTTGCATGGACAACATTCGCTCACAAGTCAATGCCGTTTATCTTTTCGATTTGTTTTTCATATCTTTTCGATTTGTTTTTCATTGTGAACTGGTGGTGATGTTGGCGGTGCAATCAGACCAAAGTAATGACACATTAAAGAAATAGATATAAAATAAACGATTACATTAAAGAAATAGCAATTTTTGGATTATAAGGCCACAATCTTGACTACTACTTTTATTGATAACCCGAAAACGATTTTAGTTATTGTTATTATCAAGCAAATCATATTTGATTAAACTACTCCTTTTAAAGACAACAGAATTCCTAATAGCCCAAATAAAGCACCGTATAGTACAAAAGATGGCTTCAACCTAGATTTTCACACATGTCTACGTGCGAAGAGAAGAGAGCGAACATAACCACTCCTTATAAAAAGTGAATGACATAATAAACACCCACCGTCATTCTATTCAGTTCATGATGAATGGGCGGGGTTTATATAGTTAAAGTTATTTGTTCCTTCTGTCCTAACGGGGAAAATGATATCCATGTGCCCTTCGATGGTTTTGTGTTGACATCAATGCATGGTTGTGCTCGGACTGAATTGATAATGGATACATTGTGTAGTCTGTTGTTGTCACCACAAATCTTTATTGAGAAACATAACCTTGAGCGTTTGATATTGACAAGCTTCCATGTCTCACTTTCATACATATATTTTGAAGAACAAATGAATATTTGATCATTTACCTAAGGGCTGCTCATAACTATGAGATATGAGAACAACAGTTGTCTTGGATGACATAAACCTTGCTAGGCTAGGGATTATATAGGACCACATAGTTGTTGTGACATATGTAAGTAGGAGACTATTGGATATATGCTCATGCTATGCTAGGGACTATAAATAACAGGGATCTTTTGGATTACACACAAGAGATGATTTGAGCATAAAATGATAAAAGGGAATAATCATGGACTAGTTTATTAAGTTATCATCTTATGATGAGCTAATCGGTAACTAGTTGAATTCAATGGTTTAAAGGGGAAATATTTGAATGTCAAATACGGGATAAAGATAGTCGTTATATATTCAAAGTTAAGGACTAGATAAGGGTAATCAAAAATCCGAGTCGTAGACACAAGGGAGTTGACTGCCAAAAAGGTATCAATCTCTCCTCTCACTCTCACAACTCTCATTCACCTCTCCCTTCCTTCATCATCTCGGTTCTTGAAGCTCTCAGCCGAAAACCTTAGGGTTTATGGTTGTTGCTTGCAGTTTGAAGGGCACAAAGGTAGTGATATTGTCAAGTGCTACTAGATCATTGTCTTGAATGCGATCATATTAGAGGGATTATGTTCTGGATCTTGATTATCCCTACAATAAAAAGAAGATCAAGTTGTTTCATAATCTGCAAGAGTATGAGCTTTGATCTCTTTAGTATGTGTTGTTTTGTGGTATCTAGTCATGAACATACGATCCTCTAAGGATTATGGTTTTTTTGCTTTCGCTGTTATTGTATAGTTGTTTAGTTTTGTAAATTAAACATTTCCAACAAAAATAATGTAAGACCTTAAAAATAAGTACTGATAGTTAAGACCAGGTTTAAGAATATTGTTAAGGTTTCTTATGGTCCCAATAAGGTATAAAATGAATACATGAGGATACGATAAATTCAAATGTATTGAGACATGTTGAAAACAAGAATTTGAAGATATGTTTGACACCAATTTGGAATGACCCTGAAATTCTACCTTATAATGAAGAAGATACAAATGCTTAAAGTTGCATGTTCTACAAGAGACAATATTAATGCATACTCGGCCACACAAACATGCATACAAACAATTGACCCACAACATTGAGATATTTAAACTGCAAATTGCATTGAGTTTCATCGTAGACTTCATCATATGAACCATTTCTTAATAAGTGACAGGTTTGACTTTATAAGTGACAGGTTTGACGATTATCATCATCATCAGACATGTAAGCTTTTGTACCATGAGTTGTGAGAGTTGTGAAAATTGAAAACTATACATTGAATTTCGTATTTTTGGATAGAATCTATGTTTTGTATTTCTTTTAGTTATTTAGCGTGTGGATTGAAATTTAAAATAGTTCAAAAACATTACTTTTTATTTTATAAGAAAAACTAATATTAACCCATTATTTATTATCATATTAACATATTTTATAATACATGTATGTTGAATAGAAACTAAGTTGCCATTTTTACATCATGTCACAAAAAAAAATTAGAAAAATAGAAAGTATGTTGCTATTTAACATTAAAAAAAAAGAACTAAGTTGTCTTTTTGCATCGAGTCACAAAAAGTAGAAAATTAAAGATAGGTTATTTTGACATTTCAGTACACTTAAATACCTACACCAAAAAAATATAATGCTAGTCATATATTTAGAATTGAAAGATACAAGGAAAAGACAATTTGCTTTTAATAGAAAGGAACGTTTGACCAACTAAGAGCCCTTGTTGAGTGATTAAAAGCCAAACAAGCATCATGTTTAAAAGTATGAAATGTCATTAATTAGTATCATCATTACTCTCACATTATCAAATACTTAATTCAAAATGTAGCCAAGGTCACTTGAAGTTTTAGATTCTAAGAGATAAGTGGATTTTAAGTCGAGTGATAAAGACGTAGTCATCTAATTTTAATATTGAGAGTTTTATTTTCACTAAAGGGAATAGGTGGTTTTAGTGATTAGTTTAGGGATAGAAGTAAGATATATCTATGATTAAAAAAATGGGTGTTAAGCCTCCTAAGGTTGTCTCTTAGAACGTTATTATCTCGACTCATTTAAACTGTTTTTATCTTTATAATGTCAAGCTCAAAGATATAATTTTTCTTTTTCGGAAAAAAGTATTTTGCTGAGTTTGATACGTAGTTATTTGTACAAGATTGGAAAAAATGTGTCACATGGTGTGTTTATAATGATGGAGTTGATTCACGTTATATCAGTGCGATTATGGAGCCAAAAGAATAGTGCTTCTTTTATATGACAAAACTACCTTTCCCCACCCCACTTCCGATAGTTTTGTTCACCTACATTGACTTTAACCCTATCCTTCTATTTTTATTAAAATAATACAGATTAAACCTAAAACATATAAAAACTTATTTTTATAATCAATGTTATATATATATATATATATATATATATATATATATATATATATATATATATATATATATATATATATATAAGCGATCGGGTGAGTACACTTCTTAAAGTGAGGACTCGTGAGGACACCTTAAAAAAATTGAAAAAAAATAAACAAAAAATATAAATAATAAAATAGATCATAGTACTATATTGGAGAAAAAAAATTCGAAAAAAAACTTTTGGATCATTAATTTTTTTTCTAATGAAACAATGATCCACAAAATTAAAAAAAAAAGTGGATCATTACTCTTTTTCAATGATCCAATTTTTTTTCCAATTTTTTTTATAATGATATAGTACTATTCTTGATTTTATGATTTGTATTTTTTTTTCAATTTTTTTAAGGTGTCCTTACGAGTCCTCACCGGAACGGGACCATATATATATATATATATATATATATATATATATATATATATATATATATATATATATATATATATATATATATATATATATATATATATATATATATATATATATATATATATATATATATATATATATATATATATATGTGTGTGTGTGTGTGTGTGTGTGTGTGTGTGTGTGTGTGTGTGTGTGTGTGTGTGTGTGTGTGTGTGTGTGTGTGTGTGTGTGTATATAGAGTCTGTTTCAAGGAAGAACCAATATTTTCTTAGGAACCGTAGGAACTTTTTGACTGAAAATTTTTTTTCAAAAAAAATGACATAATACATCTAGTCGCTTATATTTAAGATTGTTTATCAAAAAAATTTTGAAAATTAATATGTATACACGAAATGTGCATATATGCATTTTTTTCGCACATGTGTATATGATCACGTTTCGTGCATATGTGCACATTTCGTGTATATATATTATTTTTTCAATTTTTTTTACAAAAGGTCTTAAATATATGCGATTAGGTGTATTATGTCATTTTTTTTGCAAAAAAAAATTTTCAGTAAAAAAATTCCTACGGTTCCTATGAGTGTGTGACAATATATGTTTATGTGGCAGAAACACAATCACATACACATACTGTAACCCACAACTACGCTACAAAATCAGATCGACACAAACACACACAAAGACAATGTTGATAAAGAGTAGTAGGATAGAACAATTGCATCAGAAAGAAATACACACATAAATGTGTGTTTGTTTGTGTTTATGAGTGTCTCTATGTGTGACAATATATGTGTATGTGACAGATCAACCACATACACACACTTTAACAAACAAATACAGCTAGAAAATCAGACAGACACAAACACACACATACACACAGAGACAGTGTTGATAAAGGGTATGACGAAAATTAAATAAAAATTCAAAAGAATTTCTTTTAGTTTATCAAATAGCACACACACCACATACACACACACTATAACAAACACACACTCGGAAACACAACCACATATGCATAACTCACAAAAATGGTGCTACAGTTTCATTAAAAGCAAGAAATTGTACTTTTTTCAAATTTTGTATGAAACAATTTATTATAATCAAAATTCAAAAGAATTTTTTTATTTGATGAAATAACACATACACACACCACATAAACACATTGTAACAAACATACACTCAGACACACACACACACACACACAAATTGCAAATTTGTGTGAAACTGATCAAATTGCAAATTGTGATACATGCGAATAACCATAATCTCCGTAACTAATCAAATTGCAAATTGTGATATACAAATTATGTTCACTAAAAGTCTTTTTTGAATCTTTTCAAACCTAGGTTGTTCGAAAGTTGGTTTTGAATGCTTTTTAAATTTCACTATCTCACAACTCAATGAGAAGACATGTAATCGCTCTATATTAACAAATTTATCGCTTGACAGAACTGAATATTTCAATCACAACTTCAAAAACGAGTTCCAAATTATCCTTTATCTTGGACTTGAAAAACACTTTTAAAGTCGTTTTTTCATGATATTTATTTCTTGTATTGTTATATGAATGTCATATAATAGCTAAAAACATATTATATTTATTTTAAAATGTGTTCAAACTCAAAGAACATGTTTGAAACTTGTTGAACAAGTTAAAAACTTGATGATTTTTTTTCTTAGACGGGTGTTTAAACTAGATATAATAGTACATTACATGTTAAATTTGTATAGAGTAGAGTATAGTATTTTATGTTGGTTAAATAATGACTTCTAAACTTAAAGAATATGTCTGAAGCTTGAAGAACATATGTGTAACTCGAAGAACACGGTCAAAGGCCAATTAACATGTTAGCAACAAAGTATTTATTCTTTCAAATTTTTCTTAGTGTTTGTCAATTTATTGTATTTTCATAAGTTGGCGTTTTACAATGTAATTTTTTCCAATCGTGCAAATGCATACTTCATCATCATTGCTAACACAATTTGAAGTGGCATACATGAAGCGCAATCAAGAGAATTTGGTTGATATATATATATATATATATATATATATATATATATATATATATATATATATATATATATATATATATATATATATATATATATATATATATATATATATATATATATATATATATATATATATATATATATATATATATATATATATATATATATATATATATATATATATATATATTTTTTGCAAGTAGGGATGAATCCTATTACACGGGTACGTAATATACTACAGCCTAGCTAGGTACATATGGGACTGCTCGGTCGTTATACCGTTGAACCTTCCCTTTCTCCAAGTAGATGCTGCACAGAGACTAGACCCGCACACGCAATCGGCAAACCCTGGCGCAAACCACGTCCACCCCGGAAAGACGCCCTGCAAGCAACGACTGGGGGAAACCAGTCCCGGGTACACACTGTCTTGGCTAGCACAGAGACCACAAGTAAAAGTGTAATATCTTTACCTTACTTGTGTGGAGTGTGGTTCGAACCCACAACCTCCCATAAGGGAGGCATGTGCTCTTGCTATCTCAACCACCAAGATGTGTGTTATATATATATATATATATATATATATATATATATATATATATATATATATATATATATATATATATATATATATATATATATATATATATATATATATATATATATATATATATATATATATATATATATATATATATATATATATATATATATCTTAGACCTTGTTACCTGGTTTAACTATTTGAAAGATAAAATGCATATGCTTCAGAAGTCATTATCGATCCCGTCCTTTGAGAACTCTCGATAGTTATTCGTTGAAAACATATCATGTGTCTTGACTACCATTTCTAATGATCGAGAGTTTTCTTGTGTTCTCTAGATATATTCAACGACTTGTGTGTGTGTGTGTGTGTGTGCTGCTATTATTAAAGGCGAATTTACATTGATTAGGAAGGTCATGAGGTTAATTTGAATTGTATGAAAATCATTATGAGACCGGTATAACCAAAGTTTTGTGTGTATTTGATGAGTTCAAAGGCGCCATGATGAATCACTAAGATTTGTAGTATATATGTTGGTGTATATTTGGTAAAACAACGTGTAACGAGAATACCATATTATTAAAAAACTATTGTAATAATGAAAACTGCTATTACTATATTCCATGGACAAAAAAATCGCTTGCATATTGCTTTCTTTCAAATGATCGAATGTTGTTTTTCCTTTATTTATTCATTGATTGGTTTTTTATTTCTATATTTATCTAGAAAAAAATTCTTAATAAGTTGTTTGCATTCAATAATATGTTAGTTTCATTAACTAACTAACCCATAAAATTTGTTGATATCAATATTTATATTCACTAAACATCTAGCATTTTATCAAAAGATATAGGATCAAATATCTACTTTTTGATTATGGAAACCAGCGTGAAATAAGAGTTTCACACATACTTCCACTTGAGTTTCCATTAAACTAAGAAGTAGATATCATTTCATTGATCATTAGGATTTTGGAACCATCTTCGATCTTAGCGGTCTCATATACCAGGTCTTAGTTGAAGAAGTAATTCAATCCAACATTGCTATTGAATAATTACTATTTGGTGAATAGTTAAGTTCTTTGTGTAGTTTTAGATCTTTAGTGATTTAATCTTTCATGGCTAATGATTATGTTTTTCATGGCGTTGGTCCCGTAGAATGACAATCAACAATACTAAGTATAAAAAACACAATCAATATTCATAAATCGACTATATTGATTAATTTGGTCTCATAATAAGAGAGAGATAATCTAGAAAAAACTTTGGTTATGAACCAACTCTCACAAAATAGTATTTACAAAGAAAATTGTTGTAAACAATGAAGAAGACATATCGAAATAACCCTACCTTTACATGAAATACTAGGTATAACAGTAAGTGCAAATTCTCTAAGAATCATGGTGTTTCGCATATAAGAAAACGATTCCTTCCCTTTGAATAAGTCTAATTCTTATCATTAAGCTTTAGGATTATTGTTTTTTCCAATATGAAGATGTACATATGTAAAGTTGTCAATATTTAAATGCCAATTTTGATAGTATTCCATTATTCCACAACAACTTTATTTAAAAAAACGAAATTATTCATATTTTTAGCTAGCTTTCCTAGCCCTTGATGATACCATTGTAAAAGAGACACTACTTACTTACAAATTTTGCATCAAATAACGTTCAATGATCTGTTCAAAATAGAATCGTTTTATTAATTTTGATCAACATTTTAGAGGTTAAATTGTGTTTTTCTATTCCAAAGGATTAATGCAAATCACCACCTCCATATAAACTAAATATATTTTCCTCTTTTGGATGATGCAAATGGTTGTTCATAATAATGCAGTAGGAAAAAATCAAATTGAATATTTTATGCTCAATATGTTAGACTGTGGAGCTGGTTTCACTAAGGTTCATAGGAGATTATACATGTCATCAATGACAGACGCCTAATTCAATGCTTAACGGAAAGTCACGTACCCTGTGAAACATTTATGATAAGAATAGAAATCGGACATGTTTTAACTATACCTAAGATAACAATGCTTGTTTGGAATTGTCTTTTGGGATTGTTTTGGAAAAAGTTAGAAACTAGGTCCTCTGACTGTAGCGTGACACTGCAGATGGTAATCTGTCACCTGTCTCGACCACGTAACTCCTGTGGATCGACCCTGACTTCCACTGTGCTAAGTGAGAGTGAGGTTTATTTTCTTATTTTTGACCGCATGACGACCGTTGCGATGTCAAATTTTGGCGCCGTTGCCGGGGAGTTGTGAGCTTGAGAATAGGTGATTTGTAGGACTTTTAGTTTTTGAATTTTTGGTTTTTGATTTCTCGGGTGTGTTGCATTAGTGCATGCGTACCCGTAGGGGTGAGCAATTATCCCCTTTGCATTTTGACTCAGAGATTGAGCGAACTGCGCGCAAGATCCGTGCACGTAGGCGTTTAAATACAATGAGTTTTAATAATGTCAATAGTAGTATAGTGAGTGTTGCCCAGGAACCCTCGTATGAGGCAACGGGGATGTCATTTATTCCCCCGGTTTCAGAATTCCATATTGGGAGCACGAGTGCTACTGGTGGTGCAGCTTCAGCCCCTGCACCTATACCATCATGCACTCCGCCGTCGATTCCACCATTTCAACCTTTATCCCAACCACAATCCACAAACCCATTTACATCTGCCATGTCTTGGGGAGCGCCGACCCGTGATGGCACCCCAGTATCTAGACAGCAGACACCCATTTCTCAACCAGCACCAGTACTTTTTAAACCACAAACCACATTCCAACCTATACCACCGCAACAACAATATCCACAGCAACCACCTCAGCAACAGTACCAGTATCAAGAGACTGAGGAGAGGTATGATGAAGAAGACGAAGGATGGGTTCCACCAGCACCACAACAACCATGGGACCGAGGTCGGGGACCTCCAAGAAGAGCACAGCAGCATCAACCACTACAAGGTCAACAGAGATATAATGATCATCACTTTTACGGTAATCCTGCTCAACCCTTGTATTTTGCACAACCGAGGGGGCAACCGGTTGCATCGCACTTCTAGCCACGGGAGTACGATGACTCGTCGTCCATCTACATTCCTGATGATATAGAATCTCAAGTAGAAATTTGGCCCCAGTTAATAGGAATATTAACACAATTTAGAGGTTATAAGACTGATGATCCATACAACCACTTGTATGAGTTCATAGCTATCGCAAATGCTAATACTCCTAGACACACCAATAGGGATACTTTTAGGTTAATATTATTTCCTTTCACCTTAAAGGATAAGGCCAAATACTGGTTTACATCTCTTCCACCTAATAGTATCACTAGTTGGGACCAACTTAAGGAAAAGTTTCTACAATAATTTTATCTAGTCAGCAAGACCATAGAAGTTAGACGCGCAATTCAAGACTTTTAGCAAAAGCCTGGCGAGGCTTTTCATGAAGCGTTTGATCGATTAAAGGAGTTATTGCGTTCCTGTCCGCACCATGAGGTCCCCAAATGGCAGTTAGTGAAATTGTTCTTTGAAGGAGTAAATAAGACGCATCAAGCAATGATAAATGCCTCATCAAGTGGGACATTTATGTGGCAAGAGCCAGAGGATGCCTGGAAGTTCTTAGAGCAGTTGAGCTTAGGATCTAAGATCAGTGGATCCATGAAGGATAATATAGTCTACATAGCAAACATTGAAGCAGAAAACAAGTGGAAGACAGAAATTCAGAAGAAGCTCAGTGCTGTGACTAAGAAGTTTAATCAAATGCTCGCGAGGTTTCAACAAGATAAGGGAGCATATGTATTGCATGGGCAAGTTATATGTAATGCATGTGGGGAAATAGGACATAATCACAATGAGTGCTCGATGACTCATGAGGAAATTAGTCAAGTGCATGGGTATGGTCAATTCCATAATGCACCACGACCATTCAGAAACAATCAGCAACGAGAAGCAAGGCAACCACCAGTGAGACAGCAGCAGATGCAACCTATGCCTCCAGTAGAAAGTATGAACAGTGGCATGCAGGAAATTTTTGGAATGTTAGTTAAGCTTCAGGAAGTGGAGGATGCCAATTCAAAAGCAATTCTGAGGCTAGGGGAGTTGATCATTAAGATGGAGGAAGATAGAGCACAAGAGAAGGCACAACCATCGAAAGTGCAAGTGAATGAGGTCATCACGCTTAGGAGCGGGAAGAAAGTGGATAACAAGGTTACAACTCCACCAGCAGAAGAGGATAGTGATGTAGAAATAATTTTTGATGAGAAAGACGAGCTGGAAAAGGAAAAGAAAAAGGGGAAGGAGGAACAAGCAAAGCAGAAGAAACAAATAAGTACATGGGAGAAGGGGGAAATGAGTGGGACAGTTCCTTTCCCCACGGCTTTGGAAAAGCCAGAGAAAAGACCATATGGGAAGAAGGGACCGCAGGCGGAAGATATGTGGGAACTGTTTAGTCAAATCAAGGTTAACATTCCATTAGTTAAACTTATCAAGGAAGTCCCTGCTTATGCAAAGTTTCTCAAGGATATGTGCATTCACAAGAAGCATATCTTGTCCCATTTGCCTAAAATGATTAGTTTGCCTGAGAATGTAAGTTATATTTTAATGGATGCATTGCCTCCCAAGATGAAGGATCCTGGGGTTCCTCTCATCTCTGTTGACTTAGGTGACGTGCACATTAAGAGCGCTCTGTTAGATTTAGGTGCGAGTGTGAACATTTTACCAGGACAGCTTTTTGACAAGTATGACTTCAGTACTTTAAGATCTACAAATGTAATTCTTCAGCTTGCTGATAAGTCTACAAAGATTCCCAGGGGAATGTTGTCAGATGTCATAATCAAGGTGAAAGATTTCTATTACCCAGCGGACTTCTTAGTTCTAGATACCCGTCAGGTGGCCAATGGAGAGCAACCGACAATCATCTTAGGGACACCTTTCTTGGCTACAGCCAATGCAAACATCGACTGTCGTACGGGGGAGATGGGGATTTCCTTTGGGCATCGGCAAACTAAGATCAACATTTTAAATGCCAAAGGTAATACCATGGAGGATCAACAACGCTACCAGGTGGACATCATAGATGAGTTAGTACAACAGTATACGCCAGAAGTGCTGCAGCAAGAGGTGATGGAGACTTAAGAAGGAGAGACTGAGCAGGAAAAGCAAGAAGAATCGGCAGAGAGGGACAGATGCATGAAGTATAAGGAATGCGTGCACATAGAGAAGCTACCGACAGAGATTCCCAAGACGTTAAAACCATCATTACAGGAACCACCGAAGCTGGAATTGAAACCATTACCAGCCCATCTAAAGTATGCCTTTCTAGGAGAAAAGGATACTTTGCCAGTGATTTTAGCAGCAAACTTGATAGAGGAACAAGAAAATGAATTACTCAAGATATTGTCCAAGCATAAGGAGGCTATTGGTTGGACAATCGCAGATTTAAAAGGAATTAGTCCAACCACATGTATGCATCGAATCATCACAGAAGAAGGAGCTAATCCTGCCAGAGACACGCAGAGAAGATTGAATCCAAATCTGAAGGAAGTTGTGAAAAAGGAAGTTCTAAAGTGGCTGGATGCTGGGATCATATATCCGATCTCTGATAGTGAATGGGTTAGCCCGACATAGACAGTGCCAAAGAAATCTGGAATAACTGTTGTGGATACTAAGGATGGTGACAAAGTTTCCACAAGACCCGTGACTGGATGGAGAGTATGTATCGATTACCAGAAACTTAATGCCGCTACATCTAAGGACCATTTTCCATTACCATTCATCGATCAGATCTTGGAAAAGTTAGCTGGACAGAAGTATTATTGTTTCTTGGACGGCTATTCTGGGTATAATCAGATTGGCATTCACCCGGAGGATCAAGCAAAGACCACATTCACATGTCCATATGGCACGTTTGCGTTTCGCAGAATGCCATTCGGGTTGTGCAATGCCCCCGCTACATTTCAACGGTGTATGATGGCAATATTCTCCGACATGATAGGTGATGCTTTGGAAATCTTCATGGACGATTTCTAGATTTTTGGATCAACATTTGAAGCCTGCTTGAGTCAATTGGAAAAGGTGTTACAAAGATGTGTTGAGTCTAATCTGGTGCTTTCTTGGGAGAAAAGCCATTTCATGGTTAGAGAAGGAATAGTTTTAGGTCATGTGGTTTCTGAGAGAGGATTTGAGGTAGATCGTGCTAAGGTTAAGGTTATTTCCACATTGCCACCCCCGACATCCGTAAAAGGGGTTAGGTCTTTTCTAGGTCATGCCGGTTTTTACCGTAGATTTATTAAGGATTTTAGTACTATCTCCAAACCTCTTTGTGGTCTTCTGTTGAAAGACGCACCATTTATTTTTGATGAAGAATGTGTAAAAGCATTTAACATTTTAAAAAATAAATTGGTCGTGGCTCCATTCTGAAACCTCCTGATTGGACCCCAACCTTTTGAAATAATGTGTGATGCTAGTGACTATGCTGCTGGTGCAGTATTAGGCCAAAGGGTTGACCGGAAACCAATAGTTATTTGCTATGCTAGTAAAACTTTTTCTGAAGCCCAATTAAATTATACAACTACTGAAAAAGAATTACTCGCCGTAGTATTTGCGTTAGACAAGTTCCGATCATATATTTGGGGGTCCAAGGTGGTAGTCTACACTGACCACATCGCTGTTCGACATTTGCTTGCGAAAAAGGAGTCTAAACCAAGATTGATTAGATGGATACTTCTGTTGCAAGAGTTCGATGTGCAAATCAAGGACAAGAAGGGAGCAGAGAATGTAGTGGCAGATCATCTCTCTCGACTGCCAGCAGAAGGATTGGAAGCTGGAATTAAAGATTCATTCCCAGATGAGCAGCTGCTGGAACTTACTGGAGCTTCATGGTATGCGAACTATGTGAATTTTCTGGCCACGGGAGCAATACCAAAACATTGGACTAAACAGAGGCAAAAACAATTCCGCACATATGCAAAGAGATTTATTTGGGATGACCCTGACCTTTTTAAGGTAGGACAGGATCAAATAATTCGTCGATGTGTGCCTGATAGCGAAATCAGGGAGGTATTGGAACAC
Source organism: Cichorium intybus (assembly GCA_023525715.1). Lineage (NCBI taxonomy): Eukaryota > Viridiplantae > Streptophyta > Magnoliopsida > Asterales > Asteraceae > Cichorium > Cichorium intybus. The sequence continues at coordinate 29,993 of JAKNSD010000021.1, read as the reverse complement.
TGCCATGCATCAGCATGTGGAGGGCATTTCAGCGGTAAAAAGACAAGGTATAAGGTTCTAGAATCTGGATTATACTGGCCAACCATCTTCAGGGATGTGCATAAAACGGCTAAGGAATGCCTCAACTGCCAACAGCTGGGAAACATATCGAAAAGGGATCAAATGCCTTTAAATCCAATTTTGGTAGTGGACATTTCCGATGTCTGGGGAATCGACTTTATAGGTCCATTTCCCATGTCACATGGTTATGTTTACATTCTGGTAGCAGTGGATTATGTGTCTAAATGGATCGAGGTAGAGGCAACCCGCACGAATAACCACCATGTGGTGTGTAAATTCGTAAAGAAAAACATTTTCACCAGGCATGGAGTTCCACGAGTGATCATAAGTGACGGAGGGTCTCATTTCAAGAATTTTAAATTTGGAAGGCTGCTAAAGCACTACGGGGTGAATCATCGGATTGCAACACCTTATCATCCTCAGACGAGCGGCCAAGTGGAAGTGTCCAATAGGAAGATAAAAGAAATTCTTCAAAAGACTGTCAAAACCGACAGGAAAGATTGGTCACTAAGGTTGGATGATGCGTTGTGGGTATACTGAACTGCTTACAAGACACCGATCGAAACCACTCCATATCGGTTGATTTACGGACAAGGCTGTCACTTGCCTGTGGAACTCGCCAAACGAGATTTTTGGGAAATCAAGCACGTGAATATGGATTACACTGAAGCTGGAAAAGAACGGAAATTACATATGTCCGAGTTGGAGGAGCTACGAGACGAAGCATACGAGAATGCGGCTACATACAAATCGAAAATGAAGCGGTATCACGAAACTAAGCTCAGGTTGAAAACTTTTGAAGTTGGACAAAAAGTGTGGCTGTACAACTCGCGGTTGAAGATGTTTCCCGGCAAACTGAGTAAGTGGAATGGCCCTTACGAAGTGGTTAGTGTCATAGATTATGGTGCAATAGAGATTCGGGATTTCAAAGGCGGACAACCGTTCAAAGTTAATGGACATAGACTTAAACCCTATGTCATCTCAGGCACATTTCAGAAATTGGAAGTAGAGATGGTGGAATTCGTGACAGACAACCCTGTGTATACGTCATAAGTCAGGTAAGTGCACGTCTGGCTGAAGACGTTAAACTTAGCGCTGGTTGGGAGGCAACCCATCTTTTCATAGGTTAGGTAATGTATTTTTAGGAGTAATTAGGAACATTATATCATCGTCATTTGCAGGTATTATTGGTCCAAGGCAAGTGTGGGGTTGTTTTGAAGAATTTGAATTTTTGATGACCGCGCCTTGGTCAAGCAAATTACGCGCCGCGGGATCGCAAACCAACCCGATGCACAGGGGTTGATTTGGGGGTACGCGCAGCGGTTCGCTCATATCCGCGTCGCGGGAATCGATCGGTCGGATTACTTCGTAAATAAGGTAAGCCGTGACAGTATTCACACACACCACGCCGCAGAGCTCAGATCATCGAAAATTTATCGTGTTTTTTCTTGCTCATTCCATTCTCACCACCAAGGTACGTCATTCTAACTAGCTTTTACTTGTTAAAACTAGTGATTAGGCAGTTGATTGGGTGATTTCTCAAAAAACTCAAAAACTTAGAAATCGCCAATGCTGACTCTTAGGGTATTTATTTTGCCAAATAATGACCCTAGATGAGTTAGTCGGTACGTAGGTACCTTGTAGTATGGTTGGATTAAGTTTAAACAGGTTAAATCGTGATTTTTAGATTTGGAATTGGAAACAGCCGCTGGCCGCGTCGTCCCCTGGTTCTTGGGCCGCGCCGCGGTGCGGTGGGGAAGAAAATGACTTAAATTGCAAATTTTTTTCTTTTGTGCAGATGTCGTTCAGATTACTCCACCAGTTTCTCCAGTTCGCTGAGGGATTGGATAGCTCTGTGGAGTTTGCTAGCAGGAGGGATACACTCATAAGTCGCCGGGTTCTCGAGGCAACGATCATCGACAGGGCTATCCTCAGAGACGCGGGGCTTTGGGGAGAGATCGAGCCATTCCTCCACCGCACATGGACCCACGGGGATGCTTCATTCAATTGTCGCGGCTGGGATAGGCTCATGGCCAACCAGGAGGACACAGTATACACCATGCTTCTTTTGGAGTTCATATCTACTGTCCGTCTTGCACCTGGGTCGACAGAGGCCCGTTCCAGGCTGGTACGATTTAGATTGGGGGAGTGTACAGGGAGTGCAATCTCCGGGAGTTTGGGAGGCGCACCGGCATCTATACACAGGCAGACCTCCAGCACCGCCATTTCACGCAGTTTCTTCTGGCGTGCACTCAGGGGCAGCCCGCCAGGGCTGCCAATGCAGAGGTTTGGGCACCGTTGTCCAACGTGTTCTACGAGGCGGGGACATCCAGGGAGAGCCATCTTCGAGATCCGCTTCACCGACTCATGCACCGCATCGTCTCCACCTCCATCATGCATAGGGAGGGGGCGAGAAGGTGTCTGGTGAGGACATGACATATCTCTGGGTCCTCCTTGACCCCTCCAGGTTCCTTCACCTCCCGTCGCTCTAGCCGTCTCCCTATCCACCCGTGCGACGGGTGTATCTGCCAGCAGTCCTCTGGCCCGCGGGCATTACATTACACGCCTGGCCCGTTCGTACCGGATCCTTACTGCTCCTGTTGTGGCATCCTTGACTGCTTTACCTCCAGCTTGCACTACATCACGAGCCCTGAAGAACATGGGGCTTATTGAGCAGCAGCGACCAGGCCAGTTTGTGAGAGTGGCGACTGAGGCAGCCCAGGACCCCCGACCAGCTTACGCCCAGCCGGGTAGGAGACGCCGGAGACCGGTAGCACCAGCAGAGCTAGCACCACAGCCACAGCAGGAGGAGGCGACAGAGCTTAGGCGATTGCAGGATCGGGTCGCCAGGATTGAGGACCAGCTGGAGTGGATCGGAGAGGTACTTTTACAGATCGCTTCAGCATAGGGACAGCGCCCCCGACCATTCCCAGCCTGAGCCCACGATCATGAGGCTGGTTCTTCCAGGTCACCAGGTGGCGATTGATGTATTTTTCTTATTTTTTCTTCTTTTGGGTATCTGTACTATACTTATGAGACTTTCTATCTTTTGTTTGTTTATATTTTAGTTGTTTGTTTGCATTTAATATTTTTGTGAGTTATGCATGTGATACCAAAATGATGGAGTTGTTTCAAGCAAGTGTGGGGTCACCGTGCCCCCTCCACTTGTCTTGACTACTGGCGTGTTCACTGCTGCGCTACAACTCCAGAATGCGAAATTGAGGACCTTTTTGTTCGTATTTGTACCTGTGACACAGAGCACCAATCAAGCGATCTACCGTCCAAATGGGTAACTCTTTCTCCCTTGTTCTAAATAATTCTTGTACAACGGGGACGTTGTACGGTTTTAAGTGTGGGGTGTGGACAGTCGAAAGAGTAGTTTTTGAAATTTTTGCGAAATTGACCGATTTTCAAATTTTTTAGCAACTTTTTCAAAATTTTTACTAGATTGTAATTTTGAAACGGATAGTTTGTGATTGTTTATAGCATTGGTATTTTTCGAGAAATACTATGTAGTTGTGATCATGCTATTAGTTAAGTCAAATAAGTTGAGTTTTATGAGTTTAGAAGATTGGACTGTTTTAGGATTGGGATTTAGGAAGGAACTGTCGATCCGTGGCCTTTGTTGTTCGAGCCGGTAGGTCTAAAATGGATGGACCTTACGCACCTTGCCACCTAAGATCGTCTGGTCTGGGATGGTATTTCTGAAAGCTCGCTACACGGACAACATCGAAAGTCATGGACAGTTCTTTTATGGCCTTTCGAATTTGAATGAGTATGTACACTTCATTGTGGACAAAAAATTTGTAATCAAGGGTTCTCTAGAAAGCCATGAATTCCAAAGAACATTCCGATTATGTTTTCACGAACTATGTCACTCTAACTCATAAGGCAATAAGCTTTGAAACTGAACACAGTCAAAAATTGTCTAAGTCTTAGTTAAAATCTATTAAAAACTCTCTTGCTTGGGGACAAGCAAGGCACAAGTGTGGGGTGTTTGACAACGCCTAGTAATATCACATATTTTAGTCGTTGTTGAGCCCTATTCTTAGTGAAATTATATCATATATATCGTGGTATTCTCACTTTTCGTGCCAGCACTTATTTGGAAAGAAATAATGAAAACAGGGACCAAAAGCGTGCAATTTGGAAGAAGTTTGAAGATCAAGGCAAAATCAGGCAAAGACGTACGCGCGCCGTGGAATTCATCAAGGCACGACGCGGTTATGAGGCGGTGGAAAGAATTCAAATGCCGATAAAACGGGGATAAACCCCTACGCGCGACGCGGGATCCACTTATGTGCGGCGCGGTCTCGAGATTTTTGCAACTATAAATAGAGGCTCTTAGGTCGAAAAAATTAGCGAAGACCTGGTGTGAAATCGACCCCCAAGGCTCTTTGACTCCGAGATTTAGCTTCAGGAACCATCTTTTGGTATTTTCATGTTTTTATCTTTAATTTTCCATTAGTTAAATAGTTAGTGATAGTGGCTAGTGTCTTTGGGAGTGACAACCATTGACATCGAGTCTTTGTTTCTGTTTTTAATAAGTTTTGTTACTGTTTTGAACCTATTGGATCTGATTTGGTTAATGATAATCATTTGGTTTTTGTTAATCGCTTAGTTTTTCGGTATTTATGCTTGTGAATGAAAGTTTGATTGATTGAATTGTGTTTGATGTTTGGATTGCCTTTGATTGCTTCTGAATTGGAGATGTACTTCTAATTTCAGTAGGTAACAAGGTTTAGTTAGTGGATTTTAGTCTAGTTAATGCTTGTTTGGAATTGTCTTTTGGGATTATTTTGGGAAAAGTTAGGAACTAGGTCCTCTGACTGTAGCGTGACACTGCAGTTGGTAATCTGTCACCTGTCTCGACCACGTAACTCCTGTGGATCGACCCTGACTTCCACTGTGCTAAGTGAGAGTGAGGCTTATTTTCTTATTTTTGGCCGCATGACGACCGCTGCGATGTCAGTTCCCATGTCTCTACTTTATTAGTAGGTTATCTAGGAAAAAGTTCCACTAATCTTCACACTACTCCTTATCTTTATTTCCTGGATACACATCACAACAATTAGACCACAAAAAAAGACAATTGTCTTGTGAGTACATAAAATAATCATAAAAATGAAGGATTAACAACAAGTATGTGAAACATGTTTCCCAAGTCAATACCACACAAACGAACAATTGCCATTTGGGTCAGGTTGATCTCTTCCCACGATGGTCTTTTTCAACGTGGTTTTACCCCAGTCACCGAGGTTGTACCTCGTCATGGTCATAACCATGGGAGTCACAATCCCAATCCATGAAGTTTGGACCTTGTCATGGACATGAATTCTACTGAGGAAAATCCTCTTCATAGGTACATGGGTATCCCGAGCCCCTTCATCGCAAGGGATGTATGTATAAACATACTCTCTACTCGACTTAACCACATGTAGGGCTATCAAATTATTAACCTAGGGGCTAGGTTCCAACCGAACACAATAATATGCAATATTCTTACCAACCACAATATTCTATCATTTGCCATATATCAAGTATCTCAATACAAGCATGTATTATATAAATTGACATATACCGAAAGTGGTGTGATATTATGTACTCACATTGGGTTTTTTCCACTACTAAGACAAGTCTCTTGTATGGATTGCCTTTGGTCTCCACCTCCTGCTCTTGGAATCCTATAATCCTGATCCTATACAATTTACATTAACACATAGCTTTACGTGTTTAAATTGACAAAATACTTTATTACACTCATATTAATGGGTGCATTTGCTACTTATTAAATCTATGACTTAATCTATTAAGTTAAAGGTAAGTATGTCCTAATAATTCAGTATTTTAGGGATTCCATCATAATTCCAATGTTAACAATCTCAACCCATATTTGTTTCTCATCTACCTGTTACTTGAATTAGGAAATATGAGTCTTGAATATAAGATAGTTTATAATGTTACATTACATAGATCAAGATCTCAAACATATCATATACCATACCTCATTTCTTGTGTCATCTTTTCCAACTTATTGGCATAATTACTCATCACAACAAGCTTCAATACTTGGATCATTTTCATATGATAACTTTTCATCAATAAACATTAACTTTTCTAGAAAATAGCTTTATCATCATTAAAGAACAATAATCTCACCATAAATTCATCATATTATTCAAACACTAGAATTTACTGTTTGAGGAAATCCTACACATATGATGGAAATTAACACACAAAGTATATAGTTTGTGTTCTTACCCTAGTGTGATCCTTGTAGCTAAACCTCCTTGAAAAAACCCTTGATGTTTGAAGAATTCAACCACACATACTAAAACCCCAAGAACATACAGGCTATTTCTTGGGAGATTTTTGAGGTGGGGTTCTAATGATTTCTGGGGTGAAACCCCACATATAATCTGTGTTTTTTTGGGCCAAACGAAAGCTCATCGGGTCAACCCATTATTCAATGAGCAAGACCATTCAAATGGCAACAACTCTCTCAACACCTGACAACGCCTAGTAATATCAAGTATTTTAGTCATTGTTAGACCCTATTCTTGGTGATTTTATATCATATATGCTGTGGTATTCTCACTTTTTTGTGTCAGTGCTTGTTTGGAAAGAAAAGATGTAAACAGGGGCTAAATGCGTACAAAATGAAAGAAGTTTGGAGATAAGGACAAAAAGAGTCAAATTCACACGCGCGTCGCGGGGAAGCATACGGCGTGCCGCGCTGAGTCAACGATGAGGCGGTGAGAAGAATTCAAATGACGAAAATTCGGGGATAACCCTATATGCGCACCGCGGGTATAATAGTTGTACAATACGGCCACTTATTTTCCACAACTATAAATAGAGGCTTCTAAGTCGAAATCAGTAGCAAAGGAACGACCCACAAGGTGGATACAAGGCTTCTTTGACTCCAAGATTCGGTTTTCAGTCACCATTCGTGGTATTTATGTTTTTTCATGTAATTTTCATATAGTTTAGTTGTTTTAAGAGCTTAGCTTGGTGTTATTGTTAGTTCTATATGCCCAAGGATGATCATAAAATGATATTACTAATAATACATGATCCTATAGGGTCACACCAACAACAAGTTTGACACCAATTGATCATTTAGAACGTTAAATTTGATTTAACATCAAATGATACTAAACTTGCAATTTAATCTTGTAGGTTATTATTATTTGAGGTAAATAATAATAACTACAAAATTAAAGGTTGATTAATAATTCATATGTGATGAATTAATTAAGTGTAACAATTAAATTGTTTAAATTGTTAAAACGATTTAATTGATTTATAAGTAAGCCTTTTATTTAATTTAATTGGTAAATTAAATAAAAAATATATATATATATATATATATTGTTATATATATATATATATGTATATATATAATTATACAATTAAGATTGTATATTTAGATGGTTTATTTATGTATATGATTATGGGTTAAATGTTATCCCATTTAAGAAATAAGAAGATGTATTATTTATAAGCTTTTATTATCTAAGTTTTATAAATAATAACAACCCACTAGCACTTCATTTGTCATCATAAAATCAGCCATATTGGAAGAAAAAGAATGCATTAAGAACTTAAAAGAAAAGGAAGATGCTTTGTGTCTTCTAGCTTTTGATTATAGAAATCAAATGGGACTTTCTTTTAAGCTAGTTGCATGTGCTTTTCTTTTCCTTTGTGTGATATATGTTGGCCACGATTTTGAGGGTGTATGTACATCATTCTTGCTTCAAGAAATCAGCCAAAAACTCTCCTTAAGTTCTTAGAAAAAATTGGTTTTTGGTTTCATAAGAAAAGGAGTCATATCTTGCAAGTTGTGGAACGAGCATTCAAGGGTGTTCAAGCTTGTGGTGGATCAACTATAGAGGGATTCTAATTTGATTCCTAGCTATCAAAATCATCCAAACCAAACCCAAGAACAAAGGTTATGATCTTGAACTTAAACTATGTTTGTTCTTCATCTTATCTCTACATGCATGTAGCATGATCCTCTTGAAAATGGAATTTGTGTTCATGATTTTATGCTTCCGTTGCAAACTCTTGTTTTTGAAACTAATTACATGAACCATGATTTCCAACAATTGGTATCAGAGCCATGGCTATATTGCATGTTTAGATAATAAGTTTATTTGGATAAACTTGGTTTTTGGAAGCCATGAATGTTTATCTTCTTAAATGAAAGTTTCATGCATGGCTTCTTTGGCAACATGCAAGTATATTATCTATGATTTTATGTAACCAACTATATCTTATGATTAGCATGCTTTTGGTTACATAAATTGTTGCCTTATAAAAACAAAGTGTTGATTTTCTTATGATTTTATGTGATAAAATGGTGCATAAACAAGCCAAGGACCATATGATGCATGTTTTGTGTTTTTATTCGATATGGTTGTAATCTATTCATTTATTCAAATGGTTTGTAATAATAATTAGTTATTTCCTTCTTAATATTCATTTTGTAAATATTAGAATAGTTGTATTTTATTTATTTCACTAAATGTAACAAGAGAAGGAAGTAAAAGACCAAGAGAAGATTGCACCCAACAGCAGCACTTTCTGAAGAGCTGCTGTCCAGATTTCAAAATTGTTTTGAAAGTGTTTTTAAAATTCATATCTTGGTTATTTGGTGATATACTTGTTGGTAACTTTAATATCTAGTATATACATTAAGTTTCAACAAGTATTAGCATCAATATACCCAAGAATGAATTGAAAAATGCAACAAAAACCACAAAACTTTTTCCTGCTGCCCCTGGATTTCGCAAGTTTTCAAGGGGGCAAAGAAAATTCATAACTCACTCAAGGATGTCAAGAAATGGTGGTTCAAGTGTCTTTTGGTGATATAAGAAGCTTGGCAAAATTGTAGCCAAATCGAAGATCATTTGGTTGAGTTTTTGTCACCCTTTTGTCCCTAGGTTTGGACTTGATATTTCATGTGTGTCTCACATGAAATATCAAACTAGTTGGATTGTGTTTATGCACCCATGCATGCTTGTGATGTTTGAATGTTTTATTATGTTATGTTGTGGATGAAAATAAGATTTTGCATGCTAGACAACCTAGATAATTAAACATAATCATCAAGGAGTTTGTATTTTTCAAAAGTTGACATTTAAAACATAAGATGTGATAAAATTGGTTTTATTAAAATGGGTTTTGTTATAAAACCTATTAACTCAAGTTTTGAAAATGATTGAAACAAGAAATAAAATGGAGATTTTATGAACTCTTACAAAATCCAACCCTAAGTAATAATGGTAATTATTTAGGATTATAAATTGGTTCTAATATATGTGATCAAACTCAAACTTAATATTGGATATTAATTGTAATCTTGACCACAAACAAAGAATCAATAAAATGGAGATTTTATGATTAAGGAACCAATTAACAAAATAAGATTTAATGGTACCATGTTCATTGGATGCATGCAATCTACATGATACCATATGTTTTTCAAAATTAGAATTATAAAACATTCAAATCCCTTATGAAATACGAATCAATGCCGTCCCTCTTAAAGACACTCATGTATCACTTGTATTTCCTTGTGGGATAAAGGATACCTAACCACTTGGAGTCTTCTTGTGATACAAGAAGTAGTTTTGCAATATTGATGGGATAAAGGACACCTAACCATCAATAGTTGACAAAACTACACGTCCGTTTAAGTAGGATGATTCGTTTGGAAATCTCTTGTGATAAAGGTCACCTAAGCATTAGAAATCCAAGGCATAGATGGGATCAAACATGCCAAACTTATAAATGTTATAATGGGATCCCATAACTCTAGAAATTATATTTGGATATAATTGGTAAACCGTTACCTACCTTGTTGATTCGAATAGGCGGGATAAAGGATACCTAACCACTTATTCGTGATGCAACTTGGATTCTAGACCTTAATTAATTAAAGTTTATGAAACAAGAAAGGGTATTAATTATTAAGGACTTAACATCATAATTTACTAAATAGAACCTTGTTAAAATTTTGTAGATGGCACCAAACAACACACACTCGGCTCCTAACAAAACCTCACTACGGTCTCTCCTTGAAGGAGAAAAACTTAACCATACCAACTTCTTGGATTGGCACCGTAGTGTGAGAATTGTTCTCAAACAAGAAAAGAAAGAATATGTTCTCAATGAACCACTTCCAGAAGAGCCCCTGCCATTCCTAAGCCCGCACACGATGCATGGCTTAAAAAGATGGATGATTCCATCGATGCATCATGCCTCATGTTGGCAACCATGATTCCTGACCTTCAGAAGGATTTGGAGAATCATTCAGCCTATGACATGATTCATCAACTAAAGGAAATGTTCCAACAACTTGCAAGAACGGAAAGGTTCGAAACTGTTCGGGCTTTCCATGCTTGCAAGATGGAGGATGGGCAGTCGGTAAGCTCTTATGTGCTCAAAATGAAGAGTCACATTGATCATTTGGCACGTCTTGGAGTTGTGATGCCCGAACAGCTAGCAACGGATATGATCCTTAACTCCTTGACAAAGTCCTTTGATCCTTTTGTCATGAATTTTAACATGAATGGTTTAAACAAGACTATCCCGGAATTACATGGGATGCTAATTACCGCGGAAAAGAATCTGCCTAAGAAAACCGCTCAAGTTCTCATGATCAAGGAAGGTGGCACAAAGAGAACTAGACCAGAACACCCCACCAACTCCAAGGGTAAGTGGAAAGCAAAAGCTTTCAAAGGTAAGGGCAAGAAAGTTGTCCAACCTTCCCATCCGCCCAAGAAGAAGGCAAAGGTTGCCAAAGAAGACACATGTTTTGAATGTGGCAAAGCTGGGCATTGGAAGAGAAATTGCCCTACTTATCTTGCGGAGTTGAAGAAAATGAAGGCTGGTGAAGGCACTTCAGGTATCTATGTGATAGACCTAGAACTTTATAATTTATCTCCTAACACATGGGTATTTGATACTGGTTGTGGAACTCACATATGTAATATGTTGCAGGGGTTCAAAAGGAGTAGGCAACTGAAGGCAAATGAGGTAGTACTTCGGGTTGGAAACAATGCAAGGGTTGCGGTGGATTCAATTGGAAGTTTTAATTTATTACTACCTAATTGCTTGTGTGTGACATTGTTGAATGTTTACTATGTTCCTAGCTTGACTAGGAATATTATTTCGGTTGCTAAATTAAGACAATGTGGATTTGATCTTTCCTTTAATAATGATGATATTTGTGTTTACAAAAATAATGTATTCTATTTTGAGGCTAGGCCTTTAAATGGAATTTATGAAGTAAACCTTGATGAAAAGACTAACAATGGCTCTTTATACCACACTTTCACCAAGAAACCCAAATTTGATTTGAGTCAAACCTATCTATGGCATTGTCGCCTTGGGCATATAAACAAGAATCGCATATCCCAACTTCAAAATAGTGGACTTTTGAAGGCAAATGAGAATGACTCATTTGATATATGTGAATCTTGTTTACATGGCAAGATGACTAAAGCTCCTTTCTCCGGAACCAATGAGAGAGCAAAGGACTTGTTAGGAATCATACATACGGATGTATGTGGTCCTTTCAAGCCAATGACTAGATATGGTGAAAGATATTTCATCACCTTCACTGACGACTTTAGTCGTTTTGGATATGTTTATTTGATTAAACATAAACATGAGGCGTTTGAAATGTTCAAAACGTTTCAAAGTGAAGTGGAAAATCAACTCAACAAAACAATTAAAGTTCTTCGTTCTGATAGAGGAGGTGAGTACTTAAGTACAAACTTTATGGATCATTGTAAGACTTGTGGAATTGTTTCACAACTTACTCCACCTGGAACACCACAACATAATGGTGTGTCTGAGAGGCGGAACCGAACACTATTGGATATGGTTCGATCCATGATGAGTAGAAGTACTCTACCTTTATCTTTTTGGGGTTATGCTTTACAAACAGCTGCTCGTCTCCTAAACATGGCACCTACTAAGAAGGTAGATAAAACGCCTTATGAGATATGGCATGGAAGGGTTCCATCTTTATCCTATCTCAAGGTATGGGGTTGTGAAGCTTATGTTAGACAAGAAGCTTCAAACAAATTAGAACCCCGTTCAACTAAATGTATCTTTGTAGGGTATCCGAAAGATTGTCTTGGATACTATTTCTACAATCCCATCGAGAATAAGATATTTATTTCTCGAAAAGCTGAATTCCTAGAAAACAAGTTTCTGACGGAAGAGGCTAGTGGGAGGTTTGTGGAACTTGAGGAACTTCAGGAACCACAACCTGATACACAAGAAGTTGAATCTAGCATTCAACAAGAAATTGTTGAACCTGAACAAACGGTTGATCAGGAACAAATTGTAACACAAGGTGTTCGCAAATCTGGTAGGGTTCGAAATGAACCAGAAAGGTATGGTTACCTTTTGATGGAAGAGGAATGTTATACGATAGATTCTGATGAACCCGTCAACTATCAGAGTGCAATATCAGATCCTGAATCTGATAAATGGCTTGAGGCCATGAACACTGAGATGCAATCCATGCACGATAATCAAGTTTGGAACTTGGTTAATCTTCCCACCAATTGTAAGACTGTTGGGAACAAATGGGTTTTCAAGAAGAAAATCGACGTGGATGGAAATGTTCACACTTTTAAGGCTAGACTTGTCGCTAAAGGATACTCACAGACTCATGGTATTGACTATGATGAGACCTTTTCTCCAGTGGCAATGATCAAGTCGATTAGGATACTTTTTGCCATAGCCGCATACTATGATTATGAGATATGGCAAATGGATGTCAAGACCGCTTTCCTTAATGGATACTTATTGGAAGATGTCTATATGGATCAACCTGAAGGTTTTGTCGATCCCAAGCATACAAACAAAGTGTGCAAGCTTAAAAGATCTATCTATGGATTAAAGCAAGCGTCTCGAACATGGAACATCCGTTTTGATGAAAAGATTATGAGTTTTGGATTCATCAAAAATGAGGATGACTCCTGTGTTTACAAGAAAGCTAGTGGGAGCATTGTCATAATCCTAGTATTGTATGTAGATGACATACTTTTATTTGGAAATGACATCCCAACCTTAAAAGGTGTCAAAGCGTTCCTTGAGAGTTGTTTCTCAATGAAGGATCTAGGGGAAGCTGCTTATGTATTAGGCATAAAGATCTATAGAGATAGATCTAAGAGACTTATTGGTCTTAGCCAAAGTGTATATATTGATAAAATCTTGAAAAGGTTCAAGATGCAAGACTCCAAAAGAGGATTCTTGCCAATGCCGCATGGCACCATCCTAAGCAAGTCTCAGTGCCCAAACACTAGGACTGAACTTGAAAGGATGAAACATGTCCCATATGCTTCGGCAATTGGGTCCATCATGTATGCCATGTTATGCACTAGGCCCGACGTCTCATGTGCCTTAAGTATGACTAGTAGGTATCAACAGAACCCAGGTGAAGCCCACTGGACTGCTGTAAAGAACATTCTTAAGTACTTGAGAAGAACTAAATATATGTTCTTAGTTTACGGCGGTTTGGAAGAAAGCTTAAAGGTAAAGGGTTACACTGACGCAAGCTTCCAAATAGATAGGGATGATTCGAAATCTCAATCTGGGTATGTCTTTATTTTAAATGGAGGAGCCGTGTCTTGGAAGAGTTCCAAACAAGAAGTGATTGCACAATCCACTACAGAATCAGAATATGTTGCTGCTTCAGAAGCTGCTCAAGAAGCTGTCTGGATGAGAAAGTTCATAGAAGATTTAGGGGTTGTTCCTTCCATTCGGGACCCTATAGAAATCTTCTGTGACAATCTAGGTGCTATAGCTCAAGCAAAGGAACCTAGATTGCATCAAAAAACCAAACACATTCACCGAAGGTATAACTACATTAGACATGAAGTTAAGAATGGTGAAATAAGTATTCACAAGGTTCATACAGATCAAAATTTGGCAGACCCATTCACGAAACCTTTACCCCAAACTAAGCATGAAAGTCATGCTAAGGGTATAGGACTCCGTTTTTCTAATGAATGGATTTGATTTGTGTTTAATGTTTTATGAATATGAACTTATGTAAACGACAAGAATTATGTAATATATGTGACGTGATGTTTCATTCATAATTATTGTGTTTTATTAGCATGTTTAATCCTTGAATAATTTAGTTATTCTAAACGTCCATAGTCGATCATAGTTGTGGGATCAATTATGAAGTAAGACTAATATGAATTGGATTGGTTGACTTTTATGGGTAAAAGTAGCAAAAGGTTGCAACCAAATTCATAGGTACTTGTCAGTGAACAAGTATTGGACTTGACCCGTTTCAAGATCACTCCATGGATCATCATCATAAGTGATTCTTGAATAAAGGTATTATCATTGTATCCTTTGACCTGAGATACATATTTGGGACTCAAGTGTAGAGTGTACTATGCTTTGATATGGTTTACTGTTGTTCTTGAAATACAGACAACCATAAAGGCCATACTCATGTATAGTACTAACTATATGAGGGGCGTATGTAGTCAAGACGGGATTTGTTCCTCTTATGTGTTGAGAGTTAGACATCTAAGGCGCCTGTTTGAAAGTTGAACATAAAATGAGAATGATTAAGATCCATGTCTCATGTTCAACATGATGTCTGTGACAAAGGGATAATTGATAGATAACCTTATACATCAATTAGAGCCTCGTGTTTTCTGAAGAATTGAATGTTGTTGAATGGCACAATGTCATGTGTTATTGGGGGCAGTGAAATGTTGCTAGACGTTTACCACTGTCGATATCATTCTATGATACAACCTTATGCAAGTGGGAGATTGTTAGTTCTATATGCCCAAGGATGATCATAAAATGATATTACTAATAATACATGATCCTATAGGGTTACACCAACAACAATTTTGACACCAATTGATCATTTAGAACGTTAAATTTGATTTAACATCAAATGATACTAAACTTGCAATTTAATCTTGTAGGTTATTATTATTTGAGGTAAATAATAATAACTACAAAATTAAAGGTTGATTAATAATTCATATGTGATGAATTAATTAAGTGTAACAATTAAATTGTTTAAATTGTTAAAACGATTTAATTGATTTATAAGTAAGCCTTTTATTTAATTTAATTGGTAAATTAAATAATATATATATATATATATATATATATATTGTTATATATATATATATATATATATATATATATATATATATATATATATATATATATATATATATATATATATATATATATATATATATATATATATATATATATATATATATATATATATATAATTATACAATTAAGATTGTATATTTAGATGGTTTATTTATGTATATGATTATGGGTTAAATGTTATCCCATTTAAGAAATAAGAAGATGTATTATTTATAAGCTTTTATTATCTAAGTTTTATAAATAATAACAACCCACTAGCACTTCATTTGTCATCATAAAATCAGCCATATTGGAAGGAAAAGAATGCATTAAGAACTTAAAAGAAAAGGAAGATGCTTTGTGTCTTCTAGCTTTTGATTATAGAAATCAAATGGGACTTTCTTTTAAGCTAGTTCCATGTGCTTTTCTTTTCCTTTGTGTGATATATGTTGGCCACGATTTTGAGGGTGTATGTACATCATTCTTGCTTCAAGAAATCAGCCAAAAACTCTCCTTAAGTTCTTAGAAAAAATTGGTTTTTGGTTTCATAAGAAAGGAGTCATATCTTGCAAGTTGTGGAACGAGCATTCAAGGGTGTTCAAGCTTGTGGTGGATCAACTATAGAGGGATTCTAATTTGATTCCTAGCTATCAAAATCATCCAAACCAAACCCAAGAACAAAGGTTATGATCTTGAACTTAAACTATGTTTGTTCTTCATCTTATCTCTACATGCATGTAGCATGATCCTCTTGAAAATGGAATTTGTGTTCATGATTTTATGCTTCCGTTGCAAACTCTTGTTTTTGAAACTAATTACATGAACCATGATTTCCAACAGTTATTGGGTATGACGACCATTAGCATTAGGTTAAAGTTTCTGGATTTTTATGTTTACTGTTTTGGATGTTTTGGATCTGAGTTTTATGCAATCAATCATTCGGTTACATGTTTAATGGTGTTTTTGGTGTTTTTGGTATTTTTGGTGTTTGGATGTTTGTTGCTTTTGGCTTGATCTTTATTGCTTCTGTTTCTGAATTACATTTCTGATTTTAGTAAGTAACTAAGACTAAGTTTTGGTTTTGGTTTTAGTTTAAGTATATGCTTGGAATTGGATTTTGTTTAGATTTTGGTTTTTGGATTATTTTTGGTAAAAGTAGAGACTAGACCTTCTGGTTGTAGCGTGACACTACAACTGGTAATCTGTTGTCTACCTTGACCACGAAACTCCTGTGGATCGACCCTGACTACCACTGTACTAGTGAGAGTGGGGTTTTACTTATTTTTGACCGCACGACGACCTAGGCGTGTCAAATTTTTGGCGCCGTTGTCGGGGAGTTGTGAGGTTAAGAGTAAGCGATCTGTAGGGTGTTAGTTTTTTATTTTTATTCTTAGTTTGGAGATTTGATTTTAGTTAGTAGTTTTGTTTTAATTTTTACGGGCGTGTTGCACTAGTCCATGCATACCCGTTAGGGTGAGCACTTATCACCCCTGCTTTTTAACTCTGAGATCGAACGAACCGTATGCAAGAACCGTGCACATAGGCGTTTAGATAATATAAGTTTTAGTAATGTTAGTGGTAGTTTAGAGAATGTTACCAGGAACCTTTGGGTGAGGTAACAGGAGGGGGAGTTCCATTTATACCCCCAGTGTCAGAATTCCAGTTTGGGAGCACGAGTGCTACTGGTGGTGCGGTTTCAGCCCCCGCATCAATACCAGCATGCACTCCGCCTTCAGTTCCACCATTCCAACAACAAACAACCAACCCTTTTTCTGCTGCTATGTCGTGGGGAGTGCCGAGCCGAGATGGCAACCCACCGCCTAGACAGCAAACCACCATTTCTCAACCACAACAATCTCAACCATTACAACCAACCATCTTTAAACCAAATGCCGCTTTCCAAACCATACCACAACCTACCCAATATGTGCAACCACAACAACCTCCACAACAGCAATATCAATACCGGGAGGTCAAGCATGGATACGAGGAGGAGGAAGAAGGTTGGATTCCTCCACAACAGCAACAACATTGGAATCAAGGCCAAGGACCTCAACGAAGAGTACAGCAACAACATCAGCAACCGCAAGGTCAACAAGGGTACAACAATGATCATCATTATGACGGTAATTTTGTTCAACCTTTATACTTTGCACAACCGAGAGGGCAATCGGTTGCGTCGCACTTCCAACCGCGGGAGTATGAGGATTCATCGCCCATTTATATTCCTGAAAATGTAGATGCTCAGGTAGAAATTAGACCACAACTTTTAGGAATATTGCCTGAATTTAGGGGTTACAATCAGGATTATCCATATAATCACTTGTATGAGTTCATAGCTATAGCGAATGCCACTACCCCTAGGAACACAAATAAGACCATCTTTAGGTTGAGGCTATTCCCATTCACTCTAAAAGACAAAGCGAAGTATTGGTTTACATCTGTTTAGTCTAATAACATCACAACATGGGATCAGCTTAAGGCTAAATTTTTACAAGAGTTCTACCCGGCAAGTAAGACTACAGAGATTAGGAGAGCCATCCAAGATTTTCAACAGAAGCCTGGTGAGGCATTTCACGAGGCTTGGGATCGTTTGAAGGAATTGATGAGGTCATGCCCTCATCACGATATTTCGAAGTGGCAGTTGGTCAAAATTTTCTTTGAAGGTGTGGACTTAACGAACCAAGCGATGATCAATGCATCGTCGAGTGGAACCATGATGATGCAAGATCCTGATGAGGCTTGGCAAATTCTGGAGCAGTTTAGCAATGGATCAAAAGCGAATTTTTCTACCAGGAAGCCGATGAGCATAGCTGCAGCCGTAGGAGTCGATGCCGATTGGAAGAAAGAGGTCAAGAAAGAGATTAGTGAGCTGAATAAGAAGTTTGATAGACTAATGTCCACTTTACATAATGGGCCCCAGAATCAACAACAAGGAGGGCAGAGGACGCAGGAGGCTAATCAGGTTTATGGTCAGGGTCAAGGGCAATACAACAATGGACGACCTTATAGACCATACAACCAGGGTTCTCAGAATTTCAACAATCAAAGGCAGAATAACTATCAAGGGCAGTCGTCCAATCAGCCCAGGCAATTCCAACCCGCAAATAACAACAATTCAAGTGGGAGCCGTAACAACTACAGAGGGTCGGTTAATAACAAAAATACCCTAGGAAGTCAGGAAGATTTGACTGCAAAGATGCACGAAATGTTCAATACCACCCAGCAGCAGTCTCAGGCTAATGCCAAAGCCATCGCCAACATGGAGAGGCAGATCGCTCAGATGGCTGAGGATCAAAGAAAGAGGGATAATGGTAAGTTGCCTAGTACTACAGAAATCAACCCAAACCATACTCAACGGGCAGGAAAGGAACATGTGAACGCCGTTGAAGCCGAGTGGAGGAAGGTGACTGTAGAAGATCTGCTGGGATATGAAGATGAGGTCGAAGGTCAGAATGAGGAGAAAGTTGAGGTTGAAAGTGAAGAGAAAAATAAGGAAGAAGTTAAAATTGAAGAGAAGGATAAAGATAAGGAGGAGGAAATTCAATTTGAAAATGAACCTCAAATTAAGGAGGACAAGGATGTCCAAGAGGAGGAGCAGCCAATGGTGGCTGGCATTAAACAAAGGAAGAAGGATAAGAAGGAAAAGAAAAGGCAGGAAGTGCCAAACAAATCAACTGGGCCATCAATGAATCAACCCCTTTGGGATGAGCTAAAAGACGCTCCTGAGGATACAAGAATTCTTCAGGAGATGTGTGAGAAAAATGGAAAGAGCAAGACTCCCACACCTGATACGGTAAGGTTGACAATTAAAGCTAGTGAGGCATTGTTGGGGACATTGCCTAAAAACGAACGAGATCCTGGATCGCCGTTGATTACTGTCAAGGTGGGAGATGTGGTTATTAGGAACACTTTGCTGGATTTGGGGGCAAGTGTTAACGTATTACCATGATATTTGTACGACAAATACAAGAATGAAGAGTTGGAGCCGGCAAAGACGGTTCTGCAATTAGCTGATCAGTCAACTAAGCTTTCACGGGGCAAGTTAACGAATGTGATAGTAAAAGTTGGTGATTTCTTTTACCATGTGGACTTCTTAGTCATGGAATATGAGAGTTTGGAGGACGCGCCCACGCTGATCCTAGGACGTCCATTTTTGGCTACGGCTGGTGCTATGATAGATTGCAAGACAGGAGATTTGGATATTTCCTTTGGGACAAGGAAACGAATGTTAAATATGTTTGGGAGTCCCATATATCTACCACAAGGGTATGATGATAAGTATTGGAGTAGCAATCCGCTAATGGCACAAGGAACCAAAGATAAAGGAAAGATAAGGACACGAGCAGGTGAAGGTGGAAAAGAAGAGATCTTGAGGGAAACAAAGGAACATCCGCTATCAACCATTGACAAGGTGCAGCTGCTTGACATGATGGAAATGATGGAATTAAGACATCAGCAATATGAAAAGGATGCCCGGTGTAGGGAGGCGAAGGTCTTCCAGCTCTTGGATGCGCAGCAGCAGTGGATTAGCCAAGTCAGTGATCGGATGACGCAACTCACCTCATTGCTGGCAACGATGGTTCACAACTTTGCACCCGAGATGAGTAAGATGATGCCTCGGGAAGATCATGAAGAGTAGGAGTAATCCGTCTGGCTGAAGACGTTAAACTTAGGGCTTGTTGGGAGGCAACCCATCTTTATAGGTTTGATACTGTATTTTTTAGGAGTAATTAGGAAGATATTATCATCATCGTTGCAGGTGTTATTGGTTCGAGGAAAGTGTGGGGTCACACGAAGGAGTTTGGAAAAATTGAAGACTACGCCGCGGTATGGTGTTTAGCGCGCCGCGCCTATGCAGAACAACCCGATGCACAGGGGTTGATTTGGGGACACGCGCATCGCGGCTAGCTCTTACCCGTGCCGCGGAAAACGATCAGACCGAATCTCTTTATAAGGTACGTCACTTTCATTCGTCGCACACTCAAAAGCCTCCACGCCGCGCCTCAGAGCTCTGATCAACCAACTTGTTTCTCGTGTTTTTCTCGTATATTCGATTCCTATGAACGAGGTATGTCATTCTAACCTGTTTTTACTACATAGAACAAGCAATTAGGCCATGAAATTGATTGATTTCTTCAAAAAACTGAAAAACTTAGAAATCGGCAATGTTGGCTCGTATGGTGTTTTGTTTGCAAAATAATCACCCTAGAGGGGCTAGTCGGTGCTTAGGCTACCTTGTAGTGGTATTGGATTGAGTTAACGGGTGGAAATCATTGATTTGGGGAAAAAAATTTGAAACAGTCGCTCGGCGCGCCGTGCCCTGGTTCTTGGCCTATGTTGCGGTTCGGTGGGGAAGACAAAAAGGACTAAAATGCAAATATTTTTGTTTCGTGTGGTTTCTTGTGTGTGCAGATGGCTTTTAGGCGTAACCACCCATTTCTCCAGTTTCCAGATATTCTAGAGAGCTCAGTCGAGTACACATAGCGGAGGGACGTATTGATCACTCGCCGAGTTCTCGAGGCGACCATTTTAGACAGGGATATTCTTGCAGATGCCGGATTGTGGGCCGAGATCGAGCCATTTCTTCACCGCACCTGGTCCGCTGGAGAGTTTACGTTCACATGCCGCGGCTGGGACAGGCTGATGGCCAACCAGGACGACATCGTATACACGGAGCTTCTTCTGGAGTTCCTTTCCACGGTTCACTACGCACCAGCCTCATGGGAGGTACGGTCCAGGCTGATCAGCTTCAGATTGGGGGGAGTCAGCAGGGAGTGTAGTCTCCGGGAGTTTGGGAGACGCACGGGGATCTACATGGAGGAGGAGCTCCAGAGTCGCCATTTTACGCCTTTTCTTCGGACGTGTATCCAGGGGAAGCCTGCGAGGGATGACAATGCAGCTATTTGGGCCACGTTGTCCAATGTCCATTTTGAGGCGGGGTCGGCCACGGCGAGCCAGCTCCGCAACCCGCTTCATCGACTCATGCACCGCATCGTCTCCACTTCTGTTATGCAGAAGTACGGGGGTGAGAAGGTGTCCGGTGAGGACATGACTTACATGTGGGTGCTCCTCAACCCCACCAGGTTCCTCCATCTACCGTACGCCTTGGTGATCTCTCTATCCACCTGAGCGGTGGATGCGTCCAGCAGCAGTCCCTTGGCCGGCGGGCACTACATTACTTGCTTGGCCCGATCTTATGGGTTGCTCACTGCCGCGACCATCAATTTTTTGACGGCGATACCCCCTTTGCACACATCAGCGCGAGCTTTGGAGAACATGCACCTTATTCATCAGCCACAGGCAGGGCGATATGTGAGGGTGGCGATGGAGGCGCCGAGGGCACCTCGACCAGCCTATGCTCAGGAGGAGGGACCACCGAGGCGTCGCCAGAGAGTTGCTGCACCACCAGACCCACCAGCACAGCCACAGCAGGAGGAGACGACAGCTCTCGGATGATTGGAGGGCAGGGTTGCCAGGATTGAGGATCAGCTGGAGTGGATTGGGGAGGTCTTATTGGAGATGTCCTCTTAGCAGGGACGACGCCCCCGACCATTCCCGGCCCGAGCACACGATCATGAGGCAGGTCCTTCCAGGCCACCCAGGGACGATTGATGTATTTTTCGTTTCTTTTTGGGATATATGTACCGTACCTATGACACTATCTTACTTTTATGTTTATTTATAGTTTATTTGTGTTTCTTTTTGCATTTGATATGTTTTGTGAGTGATGCATGTAATACCTGCATGGAGACTCTTTGGTGGAGTTGTTTCAGGCAAGTGTGGGGTCACCGTGCCCCCTCCACTTGCCATGATTACCGACATGTTTTACTGTTGTGCTACAACTCCTGAATTCTGAATCGGAGAAATGTTCGTGTTTTTGTACCTGTGACAACCAAGTACCATCAAGCAGTCTACCGTCTAAGGGGTAACTTTTTCTCCCTTGTTTTGAAATATTTTTGTGTACAACGGGGACGTTGTACGGTTTTAAGTGTAGGGTGTGGACGGTCGAAAGAGTGTGCTTTTTTGAAATTTTTGCGGGAAATGATCAAATTTTAAAATTTTTAGCGATTTTTCAAAATTTTTAATAGATTGTAATTTTGAAACGAATAGTTTGTGAATGTTATAGCATTGGTATTTTTCAAGAAATATTGTTTAGTTGTGATCATGCTATGAGTTTAGTCAAATAAGTTGAGTTTTAGGAGTTAGAAGATTGGAGTATTTAAGGATTGGAATTTAGGAAGGATTGTCAATCAGTGGCCTTTGTTGTTCGAGCCGGTAAGTCTAAAATGGGTGGGACATACGCACCTTGCCACCTAAGATCGCCTGGTCTGGGATGGTATTTCTAAAAGCTCGTTACACGAACAACATCGAAAGTCATGGATAGTCTTTAATGACCTTTAGAATCTGAATGAGTACGTACACTTCATTGTGGACAGAAAATTTGTAATCAAGGGTTCTTTAGAAAGTCATGAATTCCAAAGAATATTCTGGTTATGTTTTCATAAACTATTTCACTCTAACTCCTGAGGCAATAAGCTTTGAAATTGAACACATTCAAAAATTGTTTGAGTCTTAGTTAGAATTTGTTAAAAACTCTATTGCTTGGGAACAAGCAAGGTACAAGTGTGGGGTGTTTGATAACGCATAGTAATATCAAGTATTTTAGTCGTTGTTAGGCCCTATTATTGGTGATTTTATATCATATATGCTGTGGTATTCTCATTTTTTATGTCAGTGCTTGTTTGGAAAGAAAAGATGTAAACAGAGGCTAAATGCGTACAAAATGAAAGAAGTTTGGAGATAAGGACAAAAAGAGTCGAATTCACACGCGCGTCGTGGGGAAGCATAGGGCGCGCCGCGCTGAGTCAACGATGAGGCGGTGAGAAGAATTCAAATGACGAAAAATCAGGGATAACCCTATACGCGCGCCGCGGGTATCATAGTTGCGCGACGCGGCCACTTATTTTCCACAACTATAAATAGAGGCTTCTAGGTCGAAATCAGTAGCAAAGGAACGACCCACAAGGTGGATACAAGACTTCTTTGACTCCAAGATTCGGTTTTCAGTCACCATTCGTGGTATTTATGTTTCTTCATTTAATTTTCATATAGTTTAGTTGTTTTAAGAGCTTAGCTTGGTGTTATTGGGTGTGACAACCATTAGCATTAGGTTAAAGTTTCCTGATTTTTATGTATATTGTTTTGGATGTTTTGGATCTGAGTTTTATGCAATCAATCATTTGGTTACATGTTTAATGGTGTTTTTGGTATTTTTGGTGTTTGGATGTTTATTGCTTTTGGCTTGATCTTTATTGCTTCTGTTTCTGAATTACATTTCTGCTTTCAGTAAGTAAGTGAGACTAAGTTTTGGTTTTGGTTTTAGTTTAAGTATATGCTTGGAATTGGATTTTGTTTAGATTTTGGTTTTTTAGTGTAAGTAAGTGAGACTAAGTTTTGGTTTTGGTTTTAGTTTAAGTATATGCTTGGAATTGGATTTTGTTTAGATTTTGGTTTTTGGATTTTTTTTGGTAAAAGTAGAGACTAGACCCTCTGGCTGTAGCGTGACACTACAACTGGTAATCTGTTGCCTACCTTGACCACGAAACTCATGTGGATCGACCCTGACTACCACTGTACTAGTGAGAGTGAGGTTTTACTTATTTTTGACCGCACGACGACCTATGCGTGTCAACACCAGGAATGTGTAATGTAGATATATTAGACACGTCACGATCTTCTACAATTACATTGCGATTTTGGGTCCCCTCCAACATATTATGTCGTGTACTTAACACCATCACATTGTATGAGTTATGACACACATTTGTTGGAAATAGTATCCAAGGTCATTAACTGTTGATAATATTTCTTATAATAGCAGGGTCCTTTTGGGTTGCCCTTAAAACCTAGTAAAAGCAAATTAGTGACAAAAATAAACTGGAAGAAATTGCTTTATTAATTTTTCATGTTATGATAAATTAATTAGAAACAAATTTTGAGTTAGTTACAAGTTAATTTGGAATTATTGAAAGCATTAATTATAGGAACTGGATGTTAATAAATTAAAGGAGTTTAATTAATACAAACAATCTAGGGCTAAGTGGCAAAAGGGATGTAGCTTTGTGGCTAAGCAGAACCTTCCCTATAAATAGAGAGCTAGGGGTCAAACTATAGTTGCTCCTTCCTCCCCTCATTGTGCTGCCAACCCTTTCATCCCCTTTTTTTGGTGAAAATCACAAACCCTCATTATGGTTTGTGGTCTCTTGTCTCCTCCCTCAAGAAGGTTCTGTCAGATCTGCTTTCTGGTGTTATTGGGTGTGAACCAAAAGAGAGATAATGGTTTGGATCCTTGCATCCAACATGAGGTAAGTTTTATGATTCATCTTCAGTTGATTCAATTGCTATGAACATTAAGATACTTGCTAGATTTTATACGAACACTGTTTTGATCTTGTTAAGTCTTCCACTGCAAATAGTTTTTGTTTATTTTAATCAAAACCCTTCAAAATGAATGTCAAATCCCATACAAACCGGACCTAGGAATCTACATTCCAAAGTTTCATATATAATAGCAATGCCCTTTGGGACGCGTCGCATCCCTTATATGACGTGTTACGTAAATTCGGTCAGAAACCTGCTATCCCACGAGTTTGTTCTAACTTCCACAATATTGGACTTCAAGTCCTCAAACTCGCACGTTATGGTCCAAACACATATTATATCACAACAAAATCATAAACATATGGTCAAGTTTTGCCTTTCTATCATTGTCCTTAAAACACAAGTTTAATTACATATAAATGTATGCTTCTTACATTCAATACCTAAGGAGTTCAATAACATTCATTAACATCAACAACTTTCTAGGACTAACAATACATAAATACTTCCTAGTATTAAGCCTTAACAATTCATACAAAGAATTAACTTCATTCCAATGTCTAATGACTTGTCCCACATTTGGGATTCCTACTAACATGATGCTTGCCGGCCATGGAGACATATTTAACTTTTTTTAAACATCTCACCTTGATAACATAATAACTTCATATTAATCCATGAAAAATTGTCAACAACTTGATTATATCTTGAACATAGAACAACCTTAGTGTTAAATTAACTAGTTTAAGACCAATTGCCAAACATATCATAATTCACATTTCACAACTTGCATAATCTTTATCTAACTAATAACATACTTTACTTATCACAATATGTTCCAAATACTTGAATTAATCCAACTCATGATTTCCCATCAAAATCATTAATTTTGTAAGCAATGAGCTTGAACAACATCAATGAGTAATTATCTAACCTTGAAATCGTCATATTATCTAACCCTAGAATTTAAGGTTTCATGGAATCTTTTACATATGATGAAATTAACTCAAACCATATCTAGAAGTTGGGAGATTACATTGAGAAACAAGCTTGCACTTGTTTGCCTTTGAAAACCCCTTGATTCTTCAAGATTTTGCTACATGCATATTAATCTCACCGAGAACACACACACACACACATGACTAGAGAGCTTAAACAACGAGATAAAACAAACCATCTAATAAGTTAAACAAGTCAGTAATTTGAAAGCATATTTGTATGAGTGGGACAACAAAAATTTGAAAAGACATAAAATATAGTGTTAAATGCAAGCAATAGCAACATACTTTCATTTATTTGTCTGTATTCGTATTTAAAATCATATATAAGTTTATGACATTTCATAGAATCTTAATATTTTGTTTTAACATTTCACAGAATTTGACTACAACTATAGAATTTACATGCTGGTTTTGCATGTTAGTGTTGAAATCGAGTCGTTGACCAACTCGGTGTTTGGAAGTGATTGTGATGCGTGTGTTTATGACAATTGATAATCTGTGATGGTTGTGTTTGTAATGATTTTCTGATGGAATGTTTGGACAAGTATTCGTGTGAATGTTTTAAGTACTGAACAACAGTTATGTTTCTATATTGTATGTTCTAAATATGAATGTTCTTATTATCTTGAATGAATATGTTTGAGGTTCTGAATGACTCGTGTGATGTTCATTTTATATATGTCCGAAATGCAGTCTTGGATTTCGGAACTCTGTTAAGACGACATTAATTCAGAAGACCAAACTCTGAAGACGACAAGATCGGAAGACACGGTTTGGAAGATCAAGTTCCGAACTGAAGAATGCACAAGACTTAGAAGACCATGTTTCAAACTTACTTGAATCAGAAATGACCAGACTCCGAAATCCACTCAGGATTTCGGATCAACAACATAAGCAACTTCTGAGAACTTTTATACTTAAACATTCTACAAAGAAGACTGAATATCTGAAGACTAACTCGAAGATAAGACAAATGGATAAGCACATCAACTTATAGGGAATGATTAGACTAGATCAGGCGTGGCCTTTTAGGAGCATGTCGGTTGTACTGATTGTATTATTTTATTCTAGATAAGCCACCCTAGTCTGACATTGTATTATTATATTAGATTTATCCATCTTGTCTGACTGAAGAGAGACGTGTTGTCTGCTCTTCAGTCCATAGGATATTATCCGAAGGTCCTCCCTTAATCTATAAAAGGGAGACCAAGTCTTCTTCAGTTCTAATGAGTTTGAGAGCAATTTGTAACACTTTGACGAATATCAATATAAACTCTCTCATTCCATCAATTCTCTTGTTCATATATGCATTTCTCTTTGTCTTTACATTTCTAGCAATTTAATCTTCCCGTCTTTACTTTATAAGTTAATTAACTGTTTATGCACTTTATTGTTGAGCTATTTAAGATATATTCTAAGTATTCTATCTTTATCATTCCGCATACATCTCAAGTCATCAGACTTGTCCCACTTCCGACACCCTCCAGTTTCGGAACTTATCTTTCCGCAATCTTTCATATTCCGCAATTTACTTAGGATATTTTGGCGACAACATAGCACAACCATGTTACTAATCAAGATCATTTCCTTTATTTTTTTAGTATATAAAATCAAAGTAACTAGGTGACAAGTACTGCACTAGATAATTAAGACATAAGTCATGTGATTTTATTGAGGATATACATATAATATTTTGTTCAAAGTTGGCAAATGACAAGGTTATAAATAATTTCGTCATGTTTTAATGCATGAGATAAAAATTACTTAACAAAATTGTGTTGAATCTGTCATTTCTAGTTTCAATCTAAAGCACTATGAGGTTAAAATGGTGTCAATATCTCTTTTTTGTATATTTCAAGTTGCCATTTTGAAGTAAGTGCGCAATCTTTAACTTTTTTCTTACATATTATTTCGTAGACAATTATCATAAATTTACAGCTACATTTATCTGTCAATGACATGTACGCCAATGTTTGGGTAGTTCTTCTATGTGTGAAGTTCGCTTTTAGCTTTTTGTTCATGATAGCACTCTCTAAATTTTATATTCCGTTAGAAAAATCAACAATTGGATAGATTCCGTTAAAAAACAACCTCATTTATACCATAGTACTTTCAAAATTTTGTTATTAAGATATTATGCTTAGAAATTTCACACAATTTTAATAGTGAAAAATGCTTTGTAGTTGATGTTATGGCTATAGTTGGGTAGATTTTTCTGAATACAATAGTATAATAGGAAGATATAATTTTAAAATACAATAGTGTAATAGGAATAGATAAAATAGGATGCTTAATATAAAACTATAGGAGTCATCGAAGGTACCTTGCTATTCCTTGCATTTATCTCTTTATTATTTGCTATGAATTTTCAAATTTGTAATGAACATGCATCCAAAAATGACACCCAAACACTTTTCACAAAAAAATATTTCTTAAACTCTTATTGTAACATGCATGTTTAAAATCCTCATTTGATACGATGTGAAGTTAACTTGTTAAGCACAAAAGCGATAGCTAGTTAAACCCACTGGTTCAATCCAAGATAAAACTTTGTCTCAAAATAGCCATCGAAGTATGAATGTTTAACAACCACCAATTGTCAAGTATTAAATGCACAAATTGATCAATTTTCTATCATCCCACAAGAAATTCGCAAAACACAAATCACCTCAAATATGGAAAATATCTTATAGCTATCTTTCTCATTCATATTATCAATTATTGTCACTTCAATCTTGATGTCTTGAAGTCGCATCACAAACAATATACCTAGTGTATAAAAAGTATATACTAATCGTATTCATGATAAGAATGTATTTATTGTTGTAGCTGATTTGTCGGCCATATCTTCATAGCATAACTTGTGGTCATACAAAGTATTAGTTAGTGATGCTTAACAAATATGGTGGGGTTATTGTTCTTTTTCCTCAATAAGTTGTACAAGTTTAGCACATTGCACAAGAATCAAGCCTATTTTGGGAGAATAGGCTCATTCACAACATAAAATTAGAGGGTAGTTGTTTTGATGCCAATTTGACCACGCACCTAGCCATGACCCACCCACCTCAATCAATTGTTGTTTTAAAGGTGCAACCACCTTAAGGTAGCCATATCACTTTTTTTAAACAACTCCAATAATACATCTTATAAAACACATATTCCTATGAATAGAAATAATTTTATGTTAACGTTAATACTTAAAATGTGATGCATGCTTTTCTAATATTCAAATAACTAATATTTTAAAAAAAAATATAGCCTTTTCTCTGAGTTGTACAAATATAATTGCAACACTTTTTATAATAGAAAGTTTACATTTTTCTAAGTGGAATTAGAGAAAATGCAAAAACATTTCAGAAGTTTTGATTGAGATTAGTTTCTATATTAAAGTAGATACTAAAACAACAACAATTATATGTAATCAATAATTTTGTTGGTCGATAGTTCATAGAATCTCTATTGGTCTGTTACTCTGTGTATCTACCCATTTGTCCACTTCGTCATGCCTATCTCTTAGCTTTTGGACTTGTCGTACGTATAAGTCGGTGTTCACACACACACACACACACACACATATATATATATATATATATATATATATATATATATATATATATATATAATATATATATATATATATATATATATATATATATATATATATATATATATATATATATATATATATATATATAGGGTAAAGTTCAATTGAGAACCTAAAAAAGCCTAGGAACCTAAGAACCCATTTTATGAACTTTTTTTCTACATAATATTTTTCAAAAAAAAAATATACCAAAAAAACCCTTATTGTGCGACTAGAAGATTTAAAAAAAAGAATTTCAAAAAAAATCATTTTTTTATTTCTTTTTCATATGCACATTTATATGCATATACATATAAATATGCATATGAAAAAAAAATGCTTTTTTTTAAAAAATTTTGTTTAAAACTCTTATACGGTCCTATTCCGCCATTTTTAAAAAAAAATTTGAAAAAAAGTGTATATATATACATATGCATATACCGTGAATTTTATATAAATATGCATACAAAAAATAAAATATGCATTTTTTTAATTTTTTTTTTGAAAATCTCTTAATCGCATATATTAAAAAAATTGGGTGCAATTTTTTTGAAAAATATTGTGTAGAAAAAAAGTTCCTAGGTTCTTAGGGTTTTTTAGGTTCTCTCATGATCTCGACCCTATATATATATATATATATATATATATATATATATATATATATATATATATATATATATATATATATATATATATATATATATGTATATATATATATATATATATATGTATACATATATATATATATATATATATTTATCTATATATATATATATGTAT
Organism: Cichorium intybus; assembly: GCA_023525715.1. Taxonomy (NCBI): domain Eukaryota; kingdom Viridiplantae; phylum Streptophyta; class Magnoliopsida; order Asterales; family Asteraceae; genus Cichorium; species Cichorium intybus. The sequence goes on along the minus strand of JAKNSD010000021.1, from coordinate 11 downwards.
AATATTATATA
>JAKNSD010000020.1:1212250-1271787 GCA_023525715.1 Cichorium intybus | reverse complement strand
ACAAATAATTAAAATAAAACTAGTGGGGTGCCGTGCTATGCACGGCTTCTCGAGAAAAGATTTTTTTCCCTCGTCATAAGCAGGCGTTGATGCAAGATGAAGATCCTTTGTAGCCTCTCCCATTGACCAAGCATTGATTGTGCAATCCCAAGTGATTTCTAGCCTCTAGCAGAATCCGGATTTATCTGCAAATCAAATAAATTCGTCAAATGTGCACAAAAAAGGGATAAATGCAAGAAATAGCAACGTACTTTCGTAAAAATGGGCAAAATGCAAGAAACAGCTATGTACTTTCAATCATTACGGTATACCATCCTACTTTCTCTTTTTTCTATTACAAAATCATACTTCCAATTTTTCCAGATTAAGGCATTGTACTTTGAAAATCCACTTTCAATTTTTTCTTATTAGGACATTATACTTTCAAAAACCTATCCAATTATACCAGTGTAAATTGCTTTGTATTTGGATGACAGTGATATATTTGGTTAGATTTTTCAAAGCACAATGTCACATTGTAGTTCTAATTTGAAACTTCAATATTACAGGTATATAATATTGACATATTTTTTAGAACTTAAAAAAGATATTTTTTAGAATATCTTTAATGAATTTTTAAAATAAGATTTGACATATATACCTTAAAAATAACATGAATCTGTTGACACATTTTAGATTTTAGCTTTTAATTTTAGATTTTTAACAATAATCTTTAAAAAATTATCTATATTCGGAGTCATTATCAACACTTTCTGCAAATTAAAGTAAGCGTCCAAGAAAGAGAGTAAATTATTCCTTCACTTACTGATGAGAAATTCTATCCAAATTGCGTGAATTTAGAAGAACAGATCCTTCACCATATTCTTCATCAACCTCATCATCATGTTTGACCATATTAGTAACTGATCCAGAGTCAAACTCAGAGCCAGTGGCTTGTAAATATTTATCAATTGAATATTTGCACACTGTTTTTGTTATATTCAACTTGTTCTGCATATAACAGAAAAACAGAATTTAAATTATGAACCATAATAAATTAATATGACAGACATTAAAATTGATAATCAAAAGGTAAGATCTTGAAACTTACAGTTCCGTGTACATCACTCACATCCACAGATACAAACTCACAGGATAAAGCAGGAAAACTGCATTGGAATTTGGAATAATAAAAATATATAAAGTAAACACAATCGTAATATATTTGTATAGTGATCAAGAGCAAAAAGCAGATTAATTATACCTAATATTAAAATCAATACGTAAGTAATCCCTATCTGAACTTCTATCAACTATGACATATGTCGAGGTACTGTTGCTCAAATAATTATGTAGCTCCTGCAACGAAAGAATAAAAGAAGTCAATAACAATAGCATGTATATACATAAAATATATAGAACTTAATTAAAGAAGTGAAATTTTTTGTTCTTACCATTCCAAATAAAAACATCATGGAAGCAGCTGCTATAATAGAGAAGCCCGCAACTGACAGTGACACCTCTGTCAAATCTCTAGGAATTTTCCTGCCATAAAATAAAAGAGTATAGTATATAAATCATGTAAACCCTGAAGTGAGAACCGGAAGAGCAAGTTTGTTCTGGGTCACTTATCATCTATTTGATTTGGGACGATTGTATAAAATGATGTAATTATTATATTCATATCAATCATTTAAGTGGATACTATACCTGGTTCGGGTTCTGTAGGTCTTTCACCATCAAAAATGGTGGAAAATTCTATTGTTTGAAAGATGGGTCCCATTCTTCTAGCCTTTCCCCGAAGTCGATGACTGACATATGGCAACAAACTGTGGAGGTTCTTTCCCTTGATATACGTGACCCTGGAATTTTAGATTAGTAATTTGAAAATGCATTAACTTATCATCAATGAATACAAATTAGATCAATAAAAGTAGAGTACCTGAACTGGTTTTCCCTTGACAGAGTTGAACATTGTAGTAGCTAGCGTAGCAGCCATATTTTGGTCCTCCTAATGTTTAAAATTTTGGCATATTAAACAAAGTAAGCAAATAAAAGTTTAATAAATCTGTCAAATCTGATTGGTTTCAAGAATGAAAGTTGATCCAACAAAATTTTAAAAGATATGGGTTTCTGTATAAAGATCGTACCTTTGGAATCTTGATCTATATGATTTCATGGAATGAGACTGAAGTCGTTCCCTTAGTTCAGCCCTAAGATATCAAACAAACATCATGAACCTTCTCTATAGTGGAAAACCAAGGGACATTAAAAAAATAGCATAGAAAAACAAATAAAAGGAATTCGGTGAGGTTGAGAATCTGCCCAAAAAGAAAAAGAGGAAACACTAAATAAAAAGAAAAAAAATGTGTGTTCCTTTGTTTTGAAAAAAGAAAACATATTGTTGGTTATAACATAAAATTCAATAAATTTCGAATGTAAATGCCCATGTACTCGTATATTGTATGTAAAAGACGCAACAATTGATGAAAGGGAGAATATGAATTTGACTAAAAGTTGTGAAGTATTTAATTTTATTTTGGGTTCATATGTTATAAAGTGAGGCTAGACCTCTATGAATCGGCTCAAATAGTCATATTTGTCCCTCGTGCTTTTCATTTTCAACAATAATCTTTACACCAAAACCTGCACAACACTTGGATATATTTTTCATCTTATCATCATGATCGAAAATGGCTCATGGATAGCTGCCAAAACTTCAAAATCGTTTTTGTATTATAGAGGCTGTAGTAATACCACGTGATAAACCATACTAACCAAATTAAAAATGGAGCAGAACATATGTTTACTGCATTTATGACCGCTCCACTCATTGGGACTCCAAAATGGGCTTCATACATGGCTAGAATGTTGGGTGCAATCACTGCTACCTACAAGTAACAATATAAAGATTGTAAAAAGTTTGTATATATAAGAAATCTGAATCTGATCTTGTTACAATTTAGGGCCAAAATAATTGAGCTTTGAGAAGAATTTTTTACCTCGCTATCCATAGCTTTAATAATCTGATTACACCTTAATTAACCGTGTTTGATTCTTAGAATTCTAAATAGTCGCTCTCAAAATAGACATTCAAACATCGCCTCGGAGGCTTAGACTGCAGCCCCGCCGCCGAACTCCAAAAAGAAATAACAAATTTGACTTCTCTGGTCAAACGTATTAATCACCAGATCATGAATGCATAAAGTTTATGTTCATCAAGATACCAATTTCCCTTTGACAATTTATTATTGAAGATTATCGTAGACCTCAAAAGTCATCGGCATACCTTTATGTTCAATCGCATGGAGTAATAAAATCAAAATCGATTAACCGAGAAGAGGGAAGTGTTACCGTTGAGCCAAATCCGACGGAGTGATTGGAAAGAGCGGAGGCTAAACGGCAGCAACGCTGGTATGTCTGTAGCCATGTGTATTGAACGGAGCCGTGCACCACCGACCGATGGTGGGGGTGAACCAGAGCAGCTTGTTTCAAAAACCAAAGTGGTGTTAGTGCTATGTAGTTTGCTTCGTTCTTCGGCAGATCATCGATGTCTCTCTCCTTCTCAAGACTTCTTCCCTCCATCGCCATCTCCCACTTTTCGTGGAGTCTCTCTCATATAAATTCTTGAATAAAATAATAAACCTTATTTTGTTACTTGCATAAAACAGGAACTCATAACCTCACTGTATTCATATTATACGTGATTGTTTATAATCACTTATTGCTAAAATAAAATAAAATAAAACAGTAAGATATTTTATCATATAAAGATTTAAATAATGAAGTAAAGTAAGTACCTGTAACTACTATAACAATGATAACAGCTAAAGCTATGTTCCCACCATCATACCATCCTTCTTTAATCCCCTGTCACAATTACTTACATCAAATTCTAAATAATGTAAACATTAATAATAATAAAATTACTTACCTCTGTTTTTATACCCAATGCTAAAGAAGCAGCTGTAGCTACCATCAAAATTATCAAGGTGGTGTCCTGACAAGCATCAAGTACAAACCTTTATAAAAATCAAATATAAAATTATAAATTATAAAATCCTAAATAATGTAATTATAAAAAAAGACAACATACCCAAAAGCTTCTACCCTTTTTTCGTGGGTATGTGTTTGACCCAAAAACAGATTTCCTCTCAAATATATTTGAGAAATTTGCCGATTGAATTGGTCTGACATCTGCACCGATTATCGCAATTCACCATAAAATTCCTACTTCAATCAGATCATCGAGACAAGCACACAAGTTTCTTAAGAATTAGGTGCGTATAGTGCGTGTGAATACATGTATTTGTGAGTAATTAGGGACAGACCGTTGATAGAGAACTTGGGATTGGTACTGATCTGATCATCCACTTCCATGGAAGACACATCGCTCTTCTCCTTCGACATCACAAATTCTTCTCAGATGGATTTCAAAGCGTCCAACGGCCGCTCCCGAATATTGTGACGATATTCCGGTAGCCTGAAGTCGCTATCGCCTTCCCACCGGAAATCCGTACGACTCTTGCTCCCCTTCTTCCTCGATTTGAGAATAATCGTAACCCTCATTCCGAAATCGAGCCCTAACTGCATCCTTCCTCACTGGATTTGTATTTCTTACTGGATGAAGGTGGAGCGGTAGGTTAGGCGGTGATAGTGTAGAAGACGCAAAACCTGTGAGAATACTCTAAGAATATGCCAGCAAATTCGACACGAAACCCGGATCCGAAGTTGAACCCGCGTGTCATAAAAGCAACCAAAAAACGTTACACCTGATGAACGAAAACACGATACAGAGAAGGAGATATGGAGAGGGATTCCCAAACCGTACGACTCTTCCTCTCCTTCTTAGAAGGAGCTCCTACGGTGACCGAAAATCGGCAAGGCTTAAGGCGTGATGATCGGGATTGAAACGACGGTCTGTAGAGTTAACAGAGAAGAAGAGAGAACACTGGATTAAGAAGATGGAAAGATGAGTAAAGAGGGAAGTGGTGGCGGAGGAATCGAGGATATGTGGGTAGCAAGAACGGGAATTCACAACAGCGAAGCAAAAAAGTAATCGGGTGACGATGAAAGGAAGATGAAACGTTAAAACCTCTAACGAAGTACACGTGTCATACGCAAAAGAAAAAAAAAGGAAAAAACACACCCAAAAAGAAAATGTAAAGTAACAACATCATGTAATAAGGTTCAAACGAACGCAATTTAATAAATAGAATAATGTCATAATTTAAGGGAGGGGCTAAAGTGACAAATTCATAAACTTATTTTGTTAGCTTTAACTCAAGGGAGTTTATTATGTCAATATGGGTAAGTTGAGGGGGCGATTGTGTCAAAACTGAATTTTGAATGTTAATCATCCGGTTTGAGCGTGAAGTCATGCGACGAGTATATCTTCTTTCTCGACATCGTTAGCCTTTTTTTCTTTTTTCCTAAAACCTATTGCTCACTACCCGATCTTGGGTGGTGCGACTTTAGCGACCGAGAGAGAATTGCGTGAGAGTGGAGAGGCGGGAGATATATTAGTGTGTATTATGTATATTGTATTTAGATTATAGCCAGCTTAGCTCATGTATTATTTGTATGTCTAGCCCACGTATTGTACTCTATATGTATTATTGTTTAATGCAAATATCTCATTATGGGAAATACTTAATCAAACATGGTATTAGAGATCTTCTAATCTCTCTCCTCGATCCTACCCTAGCCGGTCGTCTTATTCTTCGCGTGCAACCCTAGTTGCCGTCGGCGGTCACACCTCTCCCCACCGGCCTCACGCCATTAAACCGAGTCTATCGGATCTCCTCCTCCTCGTTCCTCACATCTTTTCCTGTGTTTCTTTCTCACTGCAATGGGAGACACAACGACCCCTCCTCCCCCTCCAAACTTGAAGCACTACTCGATCACTAATATCAAGTCCTACGTTCCTCTTGTCTTGGACTTGAATGAACTGAATTATGATGCATGGCGTGAGCTCTTCCACACTCACTGCATCAGTTTTGGTGTTAGCGGTCACCTTGACGGAACCGTTACATCAAAAGGCGATGATGACTCTGAATGGATTACTCTTGATGCTATTGTCAAGTCCTGGATTTATGGCACCCTTACCCAGTCTCTCCTAAACATGATTCTGCTCACGAATGGTACTCCTACTGCTCGTTCTGTTTGGCTTGATTTAGAGCGGCTGTTCCGAGACAACCGCGAGGCTCGTGCTATCGAACTTGACAATGATATCCGCACCCTCGTTATGGGTGACATGTCTGTGACAGATTATTGTTAAAAGCTAAAGATTCTTTCTGATATTCTACGTAACATTGGTCAACCGGTCCCCGCTAGAACACTTGTTACTCATCTTATCAATGGTTTGTTTGAAAATTTTGAGAAAATCTTGCCTGTGATCCAACATCACCAACCACCTGTTACGTTCCTTGAAGCACGATCGATGCTCCTATTGGAAGAAAAACGCCTCAACCGTTCTCGCCCCACACCCTTGGCCCACTCGGATAGCGCCTCCTCCTCCACCGTACTCCATACGACCCACTCACGTGGTACCACCAACCAAGCCGCCGCCACTGCCCCTCGACAAAATAACAGCAGCAATCAGCGAGGCGGGGGTCGTGGTGGCCAAGGCAGAGGACGCGGAGGCCGGGGCCGCGGGCAGCAAGCTTTTTCTTCTTGGCAGCACATGTGGTCGATGCCACCACCTTGGGCGTTTTAGCCTCACTCGACAACTCATCAACCCCGAATCAGCGCACAAACCGACCCGAGGGTATTTTGGGTGCTCCTCCACAGGGACAACAGCCCCCGGCTGCTTATCATGTCTCGGGTCCGACGCCGGGTCTCACTCCTCCATGGGGTTGGTTTCCAACAATGTCTGCGGATCAACTAACAAATCTTGACCAAGCCTTCAATTCCATGTCACTAAACACCAGCGGGGATGGAAACTGGTACATGGACACAGGAGCAACCTCTCATCTTGCCTTCGGTACAGGTATTCTTGACTCTTTTAGTAATGTTAGCAAACATAGTTCAGTTTTTGTTGGCAACGGTGCGTCTATCCCGGTCACCAAAAACGGTCAAAAATCTATATTTGTTAATCATCGCCCATTACATCTTCACCATATTCTTGTCACACTCAACATATTTAAAAACCTTATTTCTGTGCATCGTTTTACCTGTGACAATCATGTTTCTATAGAATTTGACCCTTTTGGTTTTTCCGTGAAGGATCTTCGGACCAACCTGATCCTGCTCCGCTGTGATAGCCATGACGAACTGTACCCGTTCACCAATCCATCTCAAGTTGCTCTCACCACCATCAGTCCTGATTTATGGCACCAACGCCTTGGTCACCCTGGCGCCAAAGTTTTGAGTCATTTAAGTTCCAGTCATTCTATTCCTTGTAATAAAACTATTAGTTCAATTTCTTGTCGTCTGTGTCAACTTGGAAAACACTTGCGTTTACCTTTTTTTAGTTCAAATACTATTGTTTCTGGTGTTTTTGATATTATACACTCTGATTTTTGGGAATCTCCTATTGCTAGTATCAGTGGCATAAAATATTACATAATATTTCTGGATCATTTTTCACACTTTCTATGGGTTTACCCCCTACGAAATAAATCTGATGTCTTTGCCAAATTCCTTCATTTTCGTGCCATGGTCAACACTCAGTTTAGCAAAGATATTAAAATGTTCCAATGTGACCATGGGGGCGAATTTGACAATCATAAGTTCTATACCCTTTTTGATCAAAATGGCATCATCTTCCGATTCTCATGTCCCCAAACGTCTCAACAAAATGGTAAATCTAAAAGAATGATCCGTACCATCAACAACATTATCCGAACCATCCTCTTCCAAGCTCACCTCCCACCCATGTTTTTGTTGGATTAGGTGTCTAAGCCATGACTAATAATTTGTATTTACCTCATTAATAGTAGCAAAGTCCATTTGGGTTTCCCTCATAGCTCGAGGTTTGGTAGAAAGTTCGATAGAGAGAAATGTTTATGGTTTGTTAATATATTAAAGTGATAATATATTAATTAAAAACTATATTAATTAATTAGAAATTAATCTGGAATTAATTGGATTTAATTTGGTGATTAATTTAATTAATTAAAGGTGTAGGGACTGAAACTGTAATTATTCAATAGTTGAGTAAGTGACAGTTATAGTAAACCAAGTGACCACGAAATTTTGTATGGGATAATACATAATTTTGATGATAATAAGTTAGGATAAATAGATTTGAATTGTAAGATAAAGGCTTATCTTATTTGAATTCAAAAAGGTTTATCTCTAAAGTCTTATCTGGTTATCGGTTGGAACCTATAAATAGGGAGCCCCATGCACACCATTTGGCACGACTTTTGACTCTATTTTCTCTCTAAATTTCGTGACTTACCTCCCTAGCTTGGGTGTGATCTCATTTGAGGCAGGACACTTGTGCTGCTTAGCTTGCAAGAAACAATTAAATGTTAGTTTTTCTGATTTATTCTTTTAGTTAATTTTTGTTTGGCCTTTAGGAATTAGTTACATGTTCAAAGTAAGAAAACATAGATCCAATCTAGGTTGCATGTGAACTTAGGGTTTTAGTTCATAGATTTGCATAAAACCTTTCAGTGGTATCAGAGCTTTTGTTTGTTTTCTTATTGAATGGCTGTAATAGTTTTCCTAAAATTAGGGTTTAAAGCTTATAAACCCTAATTGGCCTAATTTCGATTTTGGGGTTTAGGGTTTTTGAAACCCTAGCCCCTCCCCCCTTTTTTTCGATTTTCTTGGTTAGGGTTTTAGGAGGTTTTCTATTTTTTGATAACTTTGATTGTTTTATTAAATGGATAACCTTAAACCCATTTGTTTGAATTCGAAAATTAGGGGTTTAAGATAGGTTTAAATTAATTTGATTAATTTGTGAAACCTATCTACATTTGAATTAATTTAATTAATTGTTTAATTAAAAGATAATTCAAGGGATTTAATTTAATTTTAATTTAATGGTTAAATTTCGAAAAAAAATTAAAGGGTAAATCCTAAAATATTTTAAAAGGTTTAAAATATCTAGATTTAATTAATTTAATTAATTTTTAATTAAAGGATAATTAAATCGAGTTTTAAAGGTTTAATTTAATTTTAAATTTAATAGTTAAATTTGGAAAAATTAAAAGATAAACCTGAAATATTTTAAAAGGTTTAAAATACATCTTATATATATTATTAAAAGTTAATACTATATGTATAAGATAAATTGGTTAGTTAAATCATTAGTAGGCCTGATTCACAAAGCTGATCTATAAAGTGGGTATAATGAGACTGCCTATAAAATGGCGGTCTAATAGGTGTACACTCTCACCCACCGCTCGCCTGATCAGTGGAGGGTCGTTAGCCGAACGGTTTTGATAGGACCGCTTAATCATTAAAAGTATAATGATCAAAGTAGTAGAACACTTTACAAAAATTCCCAATCTAGTTACTTTAGGAAAAATGTGAATTTGATGCTAATCCATGAAATTGCACATTGCACTTTATGAAACGTTGGTGGAGCGTGTGTGGTTTACCGACACACCAATAGGGGTTCATAAAGAGTGTCAATGGGTTTCTCGGGTGTTATCATTGTTGATGGAGCGTGTGTGGTTAACAGGCACATCAATTTGAGATGGTAATTGACCCTGAGAGTACCAAGCTAATTTGCATGGTTATTCACACCCGATTTGTGATCCTCGGCATCCCAGTCACAAACGGTGGGGCATATCCGAGATTAAACATGTCATTGAACAGTTTAATGAATCTCACAGATTTAGGAATTCCATAAGACTGAAATTGATAAATGTTATCTACCTTAATGACCACTGTGTTGTGATTACGACATCCCTCTTCACAGCATAGTTGGGGTATTTTGGATCCTAGTCTTGTTAAATAATAAATTGGGTAATTATTTAAAAGGATTAATTAAACTAATAAATTCAAATTTTATATATGTCTGAAGAAAGTGTCATTCTCCTCCTTCACCCATTTCTGAGAGCTTCAGAAAGCACCTGCTAAATATGGTAAGGCTGACTGGCCTGATTGTGTGATATGGTTTTGCAATTAGAGAATAGTTCTTAGTTTTGCTGGCGAACCATATCCGACTGAGTGTCTGCGCCAAAACATGGCATCACACAGCAGCTTGTGATGAGCATGACTCCTTGACTATTGAGTCCAAGGAAGTTTGTTGCCTTATGCTATTGATCATTGACCCCGAGTTCCGCAAGGATTTAGAATTCCTGGGGTCAGATAAGTTAGCGCAGCTGGTTGAGGAAAGGTTCCGAGAACTGGTTGAATAAAGGGAACGAACTAGGATCTTCAAAGAGCTTGAAGTTGCAAGCTAGAAGGAAGTAGCACCAGTTTGCGTGTTCCCGAGATTGAGGGATACATAGGCGAACAATATAAAACTGGTTTCCCTTTGTGATCGGGAGTTAAGCATTAGCTCGACTCGCTGATTTGTTCATCGAGATGAACAGAAAGGGTAACCGGACAAGACAATCGTGGAAATGCATTCAATGTCGACTCTGTATGAGTCGTTCATGGAGAAGCATAGTTCCATTGATTCAGCTGCTTCAGGATTGAGTCCAGTATTAAGGTGCATCAAGAAATGATCCAGATCGTCTGGACCGATTGTTCGATGTTTCAAACTGGGAATCCATAAGGTGGGACACAGTCACAGAAAGATTGGAAAAATGCTCCAAAGCCAAACCGTTTGGCAAACTCAGTAATATCTTAAAACTCAGAATACCTGATCCTCATTTCCTTGATACAGGATGTGTTTCTCACATTTGCTCTGTATGCACGGACTCTGTAGGATGCGGGATGTTGTCGCACAGGAGCATATTCAGATTGGATCTAGAGCTCGTGCATTTTTGGGAGTTAGGCTAGATATTTGTTCTTGTTTTTAGTTTATATATACATATGACATGGATTCGCATAGAACATTATTCTGAGGATAATTCTGGTTTAATAAAATATTTTTCTTTTAAAACATGATTGTTTTAATTGTCCTCGAAATGTTATGTGAATGTGTTGATGACGTAAATGGTAATAACTTGAATGTTTATACATCCAATGGGATTAGATTTATGAATTGTGTTCCTTATGATTGTTAAAGTGAATTTTATGAGAATCACTTCAACCAAAGGTCCAGTTGGACAGGACTTTGGAATCATTTGACTTAGAGTCACATGATGAATTGAGTTCTCAATAAAATCAGTTGTCACAAGAAATGCATCACCCAAAGATCCAATGGATATGATTTTGGAATCAATTGACTTGGAGTCAGGTGATGATTGCATGTCTTGAACAATATTAACAAAGTCATAAATTTACATAGAGATGTAAAAGACCTTAAGATTTTGAGCAACAGACACATAAGTTACTGCGTATTACTCGAATCTTCGAACAGAACACGATTAGTTATACTTCATGATAATTGCCAAATAGTTTGACAAATATGGCTTCACTTATCGGAATAAGCGATTGATTGGAACCTTGAAGTGTTCAAGAATTTCAAAGGAAGTATAAGATCAACAGAACCTGAGTGACAACATAGACTGAGAAAATGTTTCACAGTTTATCCTCTTCCAAGAATATTAATGGTTATAATGTGTCTTAGGGAAGACGATGGAGCATTGATCGAAATGGTTTTGATCCTCGATGTATAAGATACATTTCCGATTAGTATTTCAATGAATTAAATATTCAACCAGTCAGATCGCAGAAACCATATTCCAACCATATCTTAGATTAAGTATGTTATGCCGACACTGTCTGAAATGTAAAGCTGGGATCGTCCCACTAGTACATAGAAAGTCCAGGGTCATGTAGCATTCGTCTGAATCTCATGACAAGCCTGAAACTGATCAGCGATGTCGTTTCATTGGCCATCCCAGTTATCCTTTGAAAGAAGAGTCCTTTTAGAAAGAGCTCATGTTCTAAGGAAACAGTGGGAGTAAGAATAATCCTGAAGGAGTTCAAGGATTAGCCAAGTGAAAGAACCTTTAGTCACCACTGGGCCTTGACCAGGAATCAGATTCCTGTTAAACTGACATACCCTCTCTTCGCTTGACCTGTAGTTTTAGTCACCGTCATAAGGAGTTATGATCTCGGTGACATACCGATTAGTGGTAAAACACTAAAGATGGTACGGATAAGTAATCCGACTACTAGGAAGCATTGGTGAGCCCGGTTGCCGCCAAATAAGAAAACCTTAGCACGAGACACAGTCTATGTGACAGTTTGATTGATTTTACAACTGGTCTAGGAACCAGTGGGAGTAATTGAATCATCAAAAGAAGGGAACATAGAAATGTACTTACAGAACATCTGGTTGAATGAGTCATCACCTGGGGTCAAGCAATTGATTCCGAGAGAGGCACTCTCAATAGAAGATGAAATCTGAGAGGATTCTGCTTGGCATAGTGTGAGTTGTTAGTGGAGCGTGTATGGTTTACCGGTACACTAATAGTGACTCACATAGAGCATGCCATTACAAAAGGTACATGGCCCCGAGATTCGTCCCATGGGCATCTCGCAAGAAAGGATATTCGGATTCTCAAAATAGGCCAAAAGGTTTGGATTTTGTGAATAGCCTAGAATATTTCCTTTAATATGTCGGAAAGGTTTGGATTTCGGTTTCGCAAAATGTGCCAAAAGTTCTGGATTTTGTGAATAGTCCGAAAAAGTCATATAACCGTATCAAAGCCAGTGGGAGTATCGTTGTTATCTGCTATCACATGTATGTGGGTTACATACTGGTTCTAGGAAACGTCTCTTATCATTACAAAGTGAAATGACTTGGTGTTAAGAAACGGTTCGCTATGAAAGACTTTAAGAGATACAACATACTTAGGTAATCGTGAACATCTATTAGATAGATTGAAATTCTGCCAATATGATCTTGATAAGATTCAAGATGCATAAACCCAGGAAAAGAGGTTCCTATCATTGCAAAGTGTGATGACTTGGCATGAAAGAAATAAAGAAGGTGCAACATACTCACATAGTTCACAGACATCTATCGGATAGATGAAATTGACAGTATAGACTTAGCCATTGAGAATATGGTTTTGATGAGGTTCAAGATGCATAAGAAAGAGTCTCCGAAAGGAAATGGTTTCCGGAAGTCATGACACAAGGATTATTAGTAATCTTTGGATTCCGAAAGGGTTTGGGATGAGATTACATCAGGTTCCACGAGTTTCCTGGACCGATCAGAAGTGTTATGAACATATCCTGATGACTTGATGCTTAGTGCATAGTAAGTTGGATTCAAGATATGACTTGGCTGAGAATACTAAATGGATTTTGAACACGCGTGAGAAATCATTGGGTAATGATTAGGGTGAATGTTTTGAAAGGAGTTTCAAATCAGTAATTGTTTACACTAGGACGTGGTGCTGTAGGACTTCATGGTTAAAGAGTTTCGTTGGTTTCTGATGGAGCGTGTGTGGTTCACCGGCACATCATGATGCCTCGAAATAGTCTTAGGGTGTAGTCATGTAGACTAAAGACCCCGAGAACCATGGGCAGTCACGGTACACATCACCGGAATGGAGTTGTGAGAGAGAAAGACAGAATGACAAATTGAGATATTATTGGAAGAGTATCCGATTGGATTATCTGCAATAAAGTGTATAAGTGTTAGACACTTGGATACATAGAAAGAGTGAAAAGGTCATTGAGTTAAAATAGACATAGATATAAAAGGCTTGAATTGAAAGTTTAAAAGAGAATAAGAAACCAATAATAGTTATGATAAATCTGACTTGGTGATTACCTCGTGGAGACTTGGTAATAAGCAGGAGTAGCTGCCAGTCAGATTTTATGTTTCACTTTCGCATGTTTTACTTTCTCAATAATTGGATTATTCAAATATCTACAGTCGCTCATACTTTTAGGGAGTAAGTATGAAGGAAGACTGTCATGAATTGGTTTGTAGATTGTCTAAGGAGTTAGACATAGCAATAAGATTGTTGCAACGTTCATGAGTACTTGGAAATGGAGATTTGAGTATTGGATAAACCCACGCTAAATAGATTGCTTCATGGATTACATCACGGGCAATGTTGAGACGATAATATCTTATGGTCTTGAAGTGGAGGGATATGAGTTATAATTTACGAGGCGGTTGTTCATTGATAGTACGAAAACGCATCGGTAACTCGATGTTATAAAACGTGCTGTTGTGAATGATTTGTCTGGTAAAAGATATAAGCATATGAGTCGAAGATTATTCGTACCTTGACCCTGACGGGAAACAGATATCTGTAGGCCTCTCGATGATTTTGAAGTTGACTAAAGTGCTGGCCAGCCAGGACTGAATTGATATGTTCAATTAGAAGTCTTATGTCATATGTAAAATCGGAAATCGGGAAACAGTGTGTCAGAAAGAGATTGATCTCAATCCATGTCTCATTTCTGAAAATATCTTGTTGGACGGAGGATCATCTGATCACTTATCTATGGACAGAACTGACTAGGTCAGAGTTCGGCAGCAGTTTCTAGGAAGCTACAGTTTGCTGATTAATTAGAGGTTAAATTGGTAATTATAGTTATAGACTTATCCAAGTGGGAGACTGTTGGATTAGGTGTCTAAGCCATGACTAATAATTTGTATTTACCTCATTAATAGTAGCAAAGTCCATTGGGGTTGCCCTCATAGCTGGAGGTTTGGTAGAAAGTTCGTAGAGAGAAATGTTGATTTATTATGTGATTAATAAATCAACATGAATCAAATATATGGTTTGTTAATATATTAAGCCCTCATAGCTGGAGGTTTGGTAGAAAGTTCGTAGAGAGAAATGTTGATTTATTATGTGATTAATAAATCAACAGGAATTAAATATATGGTTTGTTAATATATTAAAGTGATAATATATTAATTAGAAACTATATTAATTAATTAGAAATTAATCTGGAATTAATTGGATTTAATTTGGTGATTAATTTAATTAATTAAAGGTGTAGGGACTGAAACTGTAATTATTCAATAGTTGAGTAAGTGACTGTTATAGTTAACCAAGTGACCACGAAATTTTGTATGGGATAATACATAATTTTGATCATAATAAGTTAGGATAAATAGATTTGAATTGTAAGATAAAGACTTATCTTATTTGAATTCAAAAAGGTTTATCTCTAAAGACTTATCTGGTTATCGGTTGGAACCTATAAATAGGGAGCCCCATGCACACCATTTGGCACGACTTTTGACTCTATTTTCTCTCTAAATTTCGTGACTTACCTCCCTAGCTTGGGTGTGATCTCATTTGAGGCAGGACACTTGTGCTGCTTAGCTTGCACGAAACAACTAAAGGTTAGTTTTTCTGATTTATTATTTTAGTTAATTTTTGTTTGGCCTTTAAAAATTAGTTACATGTTCAAAGTAAGAAAACATAGATTCAATCTAGGTTGCATGTGAACTTAGGGTTTTAGTTCATAGATTTGCATAAAACCTTTCATTTTTGGGTTGAGGCTCTTCATATGGCCACTCATTTACTCAAAATCACTCCCTCCACCGCCATTCAAAACGCCACCCCCTTCACCAAACTTCATAACAAACCCACCACCTATGATCATCTTTGAGTTTTTGGATGCCTTTGCTATCCTCTTCTTCCTACACCCCACAAATTAGCCTCAAGATCCACGCCATGTGTTTTCCTCGACTACCCATCCAACCACCGTGGCTATCGTTGTTTTGACTTAGCCACGAGAAAAATTATTATTTCAAGACACGTTAACTTCGACGAGTCATCTTTTCCCTTCTATGCCATGACACCACATGAATCACCTTCCTATAATTTTCTAGATATCCCCGAGGGTCCATCTCCCATCTCTCAACACCTCATCATTACCCCACCTCCACCCATCGGTCCCACTCCCCCTTCGGATTTCGTGACCGATACCCCTCCCGAGCATCCTCAATCCTCGGAACCCGGGGACTCTCCTACCCTCGGCTCTCCCACTCCCGCACCTACCACCTCCGGTATTCCCGAAACCACTTCAAGCCCTCCCAGCCACCTACTTCTTCCCACCCCATGGTCACTCGTGGTCGTCTCGGTATCACTAAACCCGTCCATCGTCTCAATCTTCTTGTCTCTAATGAGTCTCCCCTTCCCAAATCTCACCTCCATGCCCTCCAAGACCCTAATTGGACCGTTTCCATGAAAGATGAATTTGATGCTTTAATTACTAACAGGACATGGACACTTGTACCGAGGCCCCAGGGAGCCAATATTGTTAGATCTATGTGGCTTTTCAGGAAGAAGTACAGGGCAGATGGATCTCTTGAGCGCTATAAAGCGCGATTGGTCGCGAATGGCAAAAGCCAACGCCCGGGCATTGATTGTGATGATACTTTTAGTCCCGTAGTTAAACCGGCTACCATACGGACGGTTTTAAGCCTTGCTATCTCCCGTTCTTGGCCGGTTCACCAGGTGGATGTCAAGAATTCCTTTTTACATGGGCATTTGCAGGAGACAGTATATATGCATCAACCTCCTGGTTATCGTGACCCGGATCATCCATACCATGTGTGTCTTCTTCAGCGCTCTTTATATGGTCTGAAACAGTCCCCTCGAGCCTGGTTTCAGCGATTCGCAGGGTTTTTTTCCAGGATTGGTTTCGTGCACAGTCGCTGCGATTCTTCATTTTTTATTTTTTGTAGGGGCACCGAGATGGCCTATCTTCTCCTGTATGTGGATGACATCTTACATACAGCTTCCTCTCCTGACCTCCTTCAGCGAATTGTTACCAAGCTCGACACTGAATTCGCTATGAAGGATCTTGGGTCCCTATCATATTTTCTGGGTGTTGCTGTCACACATGACAGCAAGGGCTTCTTTCTCTCTAACCGCCAGTATGCTCTTGAGCTTCTCGACCGGGCTAATATGTCTCAGTGTAACCCATCTCAAACACCTGCTGATACCAGCTCTAAGATGGATCCCTCAGGTTCATCAGTGGTTGATCCTACTTTGTACCGCAGCGTTGTTGGTGGTCTCCAGTACCTTACTTTCACCCGACCGGACCTGTCATATGCAGTCCAGCAGATCTGCCTTTTCATGCATGATCCACGTGAGCCTCACTTTCAGGCACTTAAGCGCATCATGCGCTATGTTTGCGGCATACTTGACTTCGGTCTCCAGTTGCACCCTTCCAGCACTACTGGTCTCATTGCGTACTCTGATGCAGACTGGGGGGATGTCCGTCCACACGCCGGTCCACTAGTGGATATTGTGTTTTTTTGGGTGATAACTTACTGTCCTGGTCTTCCAAGCGACAGGTAACCGTCTCCCGCTCAAGTGCAGAGGCAGAATACAGAGGCGTAGCCAATGCTGTTGCTGAAACATGCTCGCTACGCAATCTACTCAGAGAGCTTCACTCGCCTCTTGGGAAGGCCACTATTGTCTATTGCGATAATGTTAGTGCGGTTCATTTGTCTACTAATCCGGTTCAGCATCAGCGCACGAAACATATTGAGATTGACATTCACTTTGTCCGGGGCAAGGTTGCCACTGGAGTTATTCGTGTTTTACATGTCCCGTCCAGCCATCAATATGACGACATTTTCACCAAAGGCCTTCCCTCCTCGCTTTTCACTGATTTTCGATCCAATTTGAGTGTTCGGTCTCGACCTCCCGCTCAAACTGCGGGGACGTATTAGTGTGTATTATATATATTGTATTTAGATTATAGCCCATAGCTTAGCCCATGTATTATTTGTATGTCTAGCCCACGTATTGTACTCTATATGTATTATTGTTTAATGCAAATATCTCATTATGGGAAATACCTAATCAAACAGTTTTCATTCCAAAGCCACTGAGATATAACAGTAACTTTAGATAACCCTAAATGTCACCTATTTTTAAAGGTATGAACTTCAATCAATCTTTCCCATAAAGACTTACTAAGGATAAATGTAATGGAATATATTAATGTGTTCCTAAGCACTCTCCATGTGAGAGGTTGGAAAAACATAAAAACATAATGAGGATTATGCTCAATTTCTCGATATTGAATATGAACATGGAGGTAGTATACGTAAAGTCTTCAAAAGGGAATGTTACAAATAAGCGCTAAGCTAGATGATTAAGGAGTATATTGTGGAATATGCCTTCAAAATTCAACAATAGAATTTTCAAAGGCTGCTAAAACAAACTTCAAATGTGGCAAAATTGTTTTCAAAGATGGCATGGCAGCCATGAATATTTAACATTTGTGCCAAGATTTCTTCTAAAATGGCATG
This sequence comes from Cichorium intybus, assembly GCA_023525715.1. Lineage (NCBI taxonomy): Eukaryota > Viridiplantae > Streptophyta > Magnoliopsida > Asterales > Asteraceae > Cichorium > Cichorium intybus. The sequence goes on along the minus strand of JAKNSD010000020.1, from coordinate 1,253,531 downwards.
CAACCTATTTCCTATATATAGGATAAAATTCATTGATGCAAAACACATCAAAACACATCTCTCACATCCAATTTCTTCTCTTGTAAATACATAAGAGTTTTATAAACTCTTTGTATTTTTATATTCTTCAAACATTTTGTAAACACCGTAAAATATAGTGAATTGGTTATCGGCTTCCTCCGCCCGTGGTTTTTCCCGATTTGGGTTTTCCACGTAAATCACTGTGTCTCTATTTTGTTTACTTCATTCGTATTTTCGTTGTGATTATCACCGTTTGATAATTTTGATCACATTCCGCATTGAGCTAATATAGTCTAAAGTCAATTCGGATCCGTCGTATTTTACAACAATTGGTATCAGAGCGTCCGGGTTTTGATATTAGCTTGTTGGGATCATTTTATCAAGTAATTAATCATGTCTTCGGTGAAATACGATATTCCGCTGCTGGATCGGAATATCCGATTTCCGATGTGGCAAGTAAAGATGAGAGATATTCTCATTCAGATGGATTTACACAAGGCGCTCTTGGGCTTCGAAAGGATGCCCGATACATGGACCGAAGAAGAAAAGGAGATAAAAGATCTGAATGCTTTATCTCAAATTCGTTTGCACTTGTCAAACGATGTTTTACAAGATGTTCTAAAAGAAACGTCGGTGGCTGCATTGTGGTTGAAGTCGGAGCAGTTATTGATGACAAAGAGCTTATCGAACAAGTTGCATCTAAAGCAACGGTTGTTAAATCTCAAGATGATTGAAGGAGGCTCATTAGCTGAACATTTGTCCACATTCAAAGAGTTAATAAATAACTTGGAGAATATGGATGTTCAGTATGAAGATGAAGACTTAGCTTTATTTTTGCTGTCATCGTTGCCCGAATCCTATAGCCATTTTCGTGATACGATCATCTACAGCCGTGACACTCTTGTTTTAGATGAAGTCTTTACAGCTTTGGATTCTAAAGAGAAGATGAAGCATATTACCGGTGGTGGTTCAAGTGATGCTAAAGTCGAAGGTTTGAATGCCAGAGGAAGAACAACAGAGAGAAGTAGAACTTCTCAATCTTCCAACAGAACCATATCTAAGTCAAAAGGCAAACGAAAGTTTTGCAACTATTGTCACAAGAAGGGACATGTGCTTGAATAATGTTTCAAGTTGAAGAATAAAGAAAAAGAGAAGGCGGCAGCAAATGGTAAACAAGCTAGCACTTCGGGTGAAGCCGATGTAGCAGAGGTCGAATGTATTAGAGAACTCTTGACAGTTTATTCAGATAAACTGGATTCCACTGGTGATTGGATACTCGGCTCTGGTTGTACTTTTCATATGTGTCACAACAAAAGTTGGTTTTACACATTTGAAAAGGTTAACCAGGGCTATGTGTTGATAGGTAACAATACTACATGTCCAGTTCTTGGACATGGTTCAGTCAGAATCCGTATGTTTGATGGCGTTATCTGAACCATTGGGGATATTAGATATGTCCCTGACCTCAGAAGAAACTTGTTATCTCTCAGTTCCTTTGATAAAAAGGGATACGAGTTTGCCGGTAAAGGTGGAGTTCTCAGGGTGTTCAAAGATGGTTCCGACAAACTGAGAGCCAATCGAAAAACCTCCGACCTCTACTTTCTTGACGGGCAAACAATTTCGAGTGATGCTGCTGTTGTTTCAAAGTCTCTTTTTGATCCAGATCAGTCCCGTCTTTGGCACCTTCGACTTGGCCATATGAGTTTTCAAGGCATGTCAGAATTGAGTCGAAGAGGTTTACTTGGTCAACAAAAGATTGTTGATTTGGAGTTCTGTGAAGACTGTGTATATGGCAAGGCAAAACGAGTGAGGTTTACAAGTGGTATCCATACAACGAAAGGACCACTCGACTATGTCCACTCGGATTTGTGGGGACCAGCTCGAGTTGCTTCTAAAGGTGGAGCTAACTATATGCTCACTATCATTGACGATTTCTCCAGGAAGCTGTGGTGTTTCTTCTTAAAACATAAGGGAGACGTTTTCTCTACCTTCAGAGACTGGAAAGTTTAGGTTGAAAAGCAATCAGGATTGGTAGTAAAGTATCTTCGTACGGATAATGGACTAGAGTTTTGCTCAGAAAAGTTTAATGTCTATTGCCGGAAGGAAGGCATTACTCGACATCGCACGATAGTCCATACGCCTCAACAAAATGGTGTAGCCGAAAGGATGAATCGCACAATTATGGAGAAGGTCAGATGTATGCTTTCAAATTCCAAATTGCCAAAGTCTTTTTGGGCGGAGGCTGCTTCTACTGCTTGCTATGTTATCAACCGATCACCGTCACGAGCAATCAAAAAGAAAACTCCGTATGAATTATGGTCCGAGAAACCTGCCGATTTTACACATCTGAAACCTTTCGGATGTCCAGCTTATGCACGAGTTGACAATGGGAAGTTAGAACCGAGAGCACTTAAATGTGTCTTTCTTGGTTATAATCCAGGAGTTAAAGGTTACAAGTTATGGAGCAATGATCTAAATAAAATCATCATCTCAAGAGATGTTACTTTTGACGAGTCTGTTATGATTCATCAAACTTCCGACTCTACAGAAGATACAGTCGCATCATCAAAAGCAAATGAAGAGAAAGCTCAAATGGAGGTGGAGTTTCCTACTTCACCTGTCACCATTCCGAGTCCAGTTGAGCAACAAGAGTCTTCCTCGCCAAATGAGCATGTCGTTGTTGAAGAAACAAGTTCACAACCACAAGCTACTACTCGAAGCATTGCAAGAGATAGGCCGAGAAGACAAATTGTTCTTCCAAAGAGGTATGTTGAAGCTGAACTTGTTGCTTATGCTTTTATTGTTGCTAATGATATTGAGTCGGAAATGGAGCCTCTAAATTATGATGAGGCTATCAAATCTAAAGACTCAAGTGATTGGATGATTGCTATGCATAATGAGATGGAATCCTTGCAAAGAAATTGTACTTGGGATTTAGTTCCTATTCCAAAAGGGAAAAGGCCAGTTAAATGCAAGTGGGTCTACAAGCACAAAGAACCTGTTAACCCGAATGAGAAACCAAGATATAAAGCTCGGTTGGTAGCTAAAGGCTACAGTCAAATTCCAGGCATTGACTATACTGACATCTATTCCCCAGTAGTCAAACATACTTCTATTCGTGCATTGTTGGGGTTAGTTGCTTCAAATAATTATGAGTTGGAGAAACTAGATGTTACTACAGCTTTCCTAAATGGTGAGCTTGAGGAAGAGATTTCCATGCAACAACCTGAAGGTTTTGTAGTTCCTGGCAAAGAGGACTACGTATGTAAATTGAAGAAATCTCTCTATGGCCTCAAGCAGTCTCCTAGACAATGGTACAAGAGGTTCGATTCTTTCATGACCAGTCACAAATTCAACAGGTGCACCTATGATAGTTGCGTTTATTTCAAGAAAGGTGACGATGGTTCAAAGATCTACTTACTCTTGTACGTGGATGACATGTTGATTGCAGCAAAAGATATGAAGGAGATTCAGAAGTTAAAAGACCAGTTGAAAGCTGATTTTGAAATGAAGGACTTAGGAGCTGCCAAGAAAATTTTAGGTATGGAAATTGTTCGTGACAGGAAGTCTAGGATCTTGCATCTTTCTCAAAAAGGTTACATTGAGAAAGTCCTAAGACGTTTTAATATGCATGAAGCAAAGCCTGTCAACACACCTTTTGCAGCTCATTTCAAGTTATCATCCGCTTTAAGTCCTACTACTGAGACTGATATGGAGTACATGGCACGCGTACCATACTCTAGTGCTGTTGGATCTTTGATGTATGCTATGATCTGCACACTCCCTGATTTGGCTTATGCAGTTAGCATGGTTAGTAGATATATGGCGAACCCGGGAAGAGAACACTAGAAAGCAGTACAGTGGATCTTACGTTATCTACGCGGTACGTCTTCTATGTGTCTACACTATGGACAATCTAACACTGGGGTGGTTGGATATGTTGATTCAGATTTTGGCAAAGACTTGGATAAACGAAGATCCATTACAGGGTATGTGTTTACACTGAATGGTTGTGCTATTAGTTGGAAAGCCCAGTTACAGTCTACAGTTGCACTGTCTTCTACAGAGGCAGAGTATATGGCATTACAGAAGCAGTTAAGGAAGATATTTGGTTAAAGGGATTGTTTAGAGAACTCGATGATAGAATAAAGGTTACCATAGTATTCTGTGATAATCAAAATGCTATCTTCTTGAGTAAAGATCAGATGTTTCATGACCGTACAAAGCACATTGATATTCGTTATCATTTTGTGCGTGATATCGTTGAAAAAGGTGATTGTGTCATAGAAAAGATCGATACAGATTATAATCCCGCTGATGTGTTCACTAATCTTCCTATATCCAAGTTCAAATTATGTTTGGACTTAATGGGTATTTCTGATCGCAGTTGAGCCTGATTAGGCTCGTGGTAGAGGAAGTATTTTATTTTTCAGGATCAATTTTTCTCTATATGGTAATTGCAATTTCTTATGGAGTTTTGCAGTTTGAAGAGTTGTTGGTTTTACCAAATAGGTATACAAGCTTTGTTCCATTTTGAAGTCAAGGTGGAGATTGTGGAATATGCCTTCAAAATTCAACAATAAAATTTTCAAAGGCTGCTAAAACAAACTTCAAATATGGCAAAATTGTTTTCAAAGATGGCATGGCTGCCATGAATATTTAACATTTGTGCCAAGATTTCTTCTAAAATGGCATGCAACCTATTTCCTATATATATGATAGAATTCATTGATGCAAAACACATCAAAACACATCTCTCACATCCAATTTCTTCTCTTGTAAATACATAAGAGTTTTATAAACTCTTTGTATTTTTATATTCTTCAAACATTTTGTAAACACCGTAAAATATAGTGAATTGGTTCTCGGCTTCCTCCGCCCGTGGTTTTTCCCGATTTGGGTTTTCCACGTAAATCACTGTGTCTCTATTTTGTTTACTTCATTCGTATTTTCCTTGTGATTATCACCGTTTGATAATTTTGATCCCATTCCGCATTGAGCTAATATCGTCTAAAGTCAATTCGGATCCGTCGTATTTTACAACATATGTATGATGTTAAAAGTCACTATGAATGAAAATGTGATTATAATCATTATATTAAGGATATTGAAGATCGTCGTACAAAGATTTTAAGTGTTTGTACGAGGATGTACGACTATGTACAAATAAAAATATACAACAAATGATTATTGGGATTCAACAAAAAAACTTACTCGACGGCTTAGTAGGTTTTTAAAATAAATGCAAGTCCATTCTTTTAAAAAGAATAATTAATAAAATAAATATTTTATGATTGTTATTCAATAAAAATAAGTAAAAACAACAGAATTTACTTATTTTATTTATAAATAAGAAACTTCTAGGATAAGAAATAAAGAAAGTCAAATTTTGACTCGTATTTTGGGAGTTAGGAGGCAATTAGGAACAAAAGAATAGTGGGTGTAAACCTACATTCCATATATGCAGTAAAAACCGAAGACGAAAAGAGAGATGGAAGAAGGAGTAAAAAAAGCAAAATGATCGAAAAGGAGAGGGATATCTACACAAACATACATTGATATTGCGTCGGGGGGGGGGGGGGGGGGGGGGGGGGGGGGGGTTATATAATACTTGGGGAAAACAATGAAGGGGGTTATTTTGTGTTTTTTCTGATAAAACAAGTGTTGGTGAATACATAATAATGATGGGGTTTATTTGGGGTTAAGATGTATTTGTCCTTAAAGTGTGAAAATGTCGTTTAGGGGTTTATTTGGTATTTAATTGATGAAATAAGTGTTGTTGAATACATAATAACAACAATTCAACATGGAAACTTCCTTACGATCAAAATTAAGAAACGTTGGAAATAGGAAGTACATTGTTATTTTAGTACTTAACATTAACTGTTATATAATGGAAGAATTGATAAATTTGTTAACTTCCAACTGTATTGGAGAGTATGTTTGAATTAAGATTTAGCTACTAGGATAATACATGGATTAATGAGATTACTATGGCGAAATTATAAAGATAAAATATATAAGAAATGAGCAAAAAGCTTTGTAGGTTTATTGTTGCTCTTAAGGCGTGTGAAAAAGGTGAGATGAGATGATGAGTTTTGTGTGAATTTAGAGGGATGAGTCTATAAATTTGATTTGGAATAAAAAAGGGTTGTTTAATCCATTGGAGAACACAAAAAGATATTATTTCCCTTGTTTTTGTTTGATGTTAAATGATGATTCGACTAGTGTTAGAATAAAGATTCTAATATTATAATTTATGAATCCATCCTAACTCATAAGAACGGTAGAAATTGGTTTGAAAAGAGATTTAAGATGTTAAGACCATGTAATGGAAAAATCTCGACTTTTGACAGAACTGAAATATCGTCCCAATTGGTACAACTTGTATGGGGAACTATATAACATGTACAAGACCATCTAAAAAGCCATGTATAAAAAGCCATACAACTCATATGAGTGTACTTACGTCCTGTATGGATCCTCAAACAACCCATATAAAAGCTATTTTGGGTAAGGGTGTTATGGAAGGGCTCGATATCACAAGTTTGGCATTGTATGCAAACCCATAAATGGCTAGGCGTGGTCTGTATTGAGATTACACATCCTATTTAGTGTATTGGGGGAATGAACTTTTAGGTAAAGTTCATCTTTAGACCTATGGAAGTACTCATCACAGACACACCGTGATGGCCACATCACTACCCCATCACGGCGTGCACACTGCCCCGGGTGCTCCGTGATGGGCGTGATCGTGATGGGAAGTGATGCGGATACAACTCATCACAGCCAATAGGGTCCTCCTCCCCCCCCCCCCCCCCCCCCCTTTTTTTTTTAATTCCCACTCAACCAATTAGAAGCTAGGATTTTTTATTTTTATGGAATTATTTTTATTTGAAAAAGATGATGTGGTATGATGGGTATAAAGTGTGTGTTGTGATGGAATGTGATAGAGGTAAAATATGATGTGGCACCCATCACATTTGTGCAATGTGATGGGTACTCCCACAAGCCTTATAGAGCATAAAGTGGTAAATTTTTTTTCAAAATCCCTTTTTGGCATTTTTTTTACAGGCGGGCAAACATTTTGTTCCTAGACTGTTCGTTTTTTGGAAAACCACATACCTAAAAATGTTTATGCGCCCTCTTCTCCTAGAAAATATGGGAAAACGCAAACATCTTCCAAAAGTGACATGCGATCATTACGATTTTTTCTTTTTTTCCTTAGAAATTTGGAGAAAATATCTAAATTGAAAATAATAATAAATATGAAAAAGAACTCAAGAATACAATAACAATGCTCAAACACAGATACTTCTATAAATAGACCGTGTGTTTTAGAAGTTTTTAAAAAGTTAATGAAAAAATATAGTATCACTTAACTTTTTGACAACATCTACTTCCATTTCAAATAATTTTACTTTTATGATTACTGATCTCTATTATTTCGTCTTTTTTAAAGATTCAATCTTGAATTTAAAAATTATAAAGGACTTGAATCATCTTGTATTTTTTGATTATTAGAGGCACTACAAAATTAGTGACCTCTCTGCGAAATTATATTTTCAATAGTGGTATGTTGTTTGTTCATTAGTTTTCATGGATGAGACATTGCAAAAGTGTATACTTAATAAAATTAATATCTAGAACAAATTTAGTTAACTTTTATTATACAAATTATATTTTAAAGATTAACTTTTAGTGTCAATGAGATTTTTTTAAGTTTAAAAAAGCAGTTATCTAAACTTCAGTTTTTATGTAGCCTTAGACTTCAAAAAATAAATAGATTTTTTCTTGCAGACTACATACATTTAGTTCACATCTTCTTCTGTAGATGGGACTCGCAGACTGCAGAGGTTTTACTTTTCAAAAACAAATAACTTCAAATATTATAATTGTTTGTAATAACCCATTAGGGATAAAAAAAGATCATTTCGGATGAAATATATTTCTAAGAGATGATATATCTGATGCCGATTAGATATGATTATTTTGATTCCTCGATCTATATTGAGGTAAGTACTAACTATTTTTTAAGCGCATGTCCCTTAAGACATATTTTTATCCTATCTGCTAACTGATAGAGTACATTATGTGCCTAAGTTTTATGGCTTACATCTAAATGAGGGTGATGAATATTTGATGGATCATTATGACCCTACCAGCTATTGGAAGTCATTGCAGACCCTTTGGTTACCTTAAGAAAGGAGGTTATGAATAACAAGATGAAACCCATGAAGGATAACCAAGTTTGAAACTAGGTTGATCACACTCCTGATCTTAAAACAATATGGTGTAAATGTGTCTTCAAGCTGAAGACAGACATGGATGCAGAGTACACACATGAGAGCCAGAGCGTTAACGAAGAATTATACTCATATTCAAAGCTTGACTATGAGGAAACTTTTCATTACTGGCAATAATCAAATTTATTTGGACATTGTATGCCATAAAAATAGTTGATGATTATAAAATATGGCAAATGGATGTAAAAAGTGCTTTTCTTAATGAAAACATTAAGAGGATGTGTATATGACACAACCAGAATGTTTTGTACAATCCAAATATCCAAATAGAGCTTGTTAGCTTGAAAAGTCTATTGATGGAATAGAACAAACGTCTTGTAAATGGAATATTTGGTTCGATGAGAAAGTCAAACATTTGGATGTTCGAGAAACAAAAGTGAGTCATATACATGTCAAAGCTAGTAAGACTAACTTTTAATCCAATAAATTGATTCAGTCACCATTAATTGAGGTTAGAACCATAGAATCCATATCTGAAACACTTACTAAGCCTAAATTGATCAATAGAAAAATGAATTATAATGGATCCATATATGGATTTATGAAGTAGGGTTTCAGTTCCACCATTAAAGTTTCATAATTCCATCAATGGCTAAGGTGATGAACTTCCATATTTAAATTGATATTTTGCACATATAATTAACTTCAAAGCCTCAATATAACTCAAATACATCCATGTAATTTGAATTGTACAACTACAATCAACTAGAAGTTGATTTGGCAAAATAATAAGGATTTTATACCTAGATTCTATTCTCTTGAGGATTTCAATTTCTAATATTTACTCATTTCTTCTCCCAAGATTCTATATCAACCAAAGCACTCCAAAAACGTATTTATAAGTTCATACCTAAGTTCCACTTTTTGAAATGAATAGTAGAAGGAAAAAGGCGATTTTTAACTTTAAAGTTTGCCACATAGGATTTAATCTCGGAGGCTTGGTTTACTGTTTTAGAGGACAATTAAATTAAGGAACAAAGAAAATAAAATAGTGGATTGAGGAAACCCACAAAATTAGGATGAAAAATAAAGCAACCCAAACCTCAACACTGATTTCTTTTATGGTGTCCTCATCCGAGTGTAGTATGAGAAGGTGAGGAATCAAATAATTTAATACCTTAGGTGTCACATGTTTGGGATGATACCAAAACACAAATAATGGAATTGACAGGTTGAACCGATAAAGAGATATAGATGTGTGATTTGATTTTCAAAATTAAAAGACGAGATTAGAAGAAAACAACCAACTGATAGTATCGTATTCAATAATGACGTGATTATAGAAGCGTAATTGAAGAAGTTGATCATTTAATGTATAACAACAAATTGTACCAAAATTCTGTCCAAGTTCAGGTTTATGCAAGAAAACAAAACTTTGGATCCCTAGCAATGACACGTGACATTCAAAAACCGAGGTTATTGGTTAGTTATTTATATATTTGTTTAATTCCTGTGATTTTTGGTGGCATGTTACGTTTTTTTTTCTGTAACACAGGTCATATCCGGATCCGGATCCGGTCCGATACATAGGATCTTCCTGGATTTTGCAACACTACTTCCTCGATTTTGCGTCTTACCACCGCTTCCTTCCTCTCCACTTCTCACTCATCACTTCTCCTATTCTACGCTCCCTGAATGCTCATCTGATTAACCTCTTTCTCCCTCTTCACATGGACCTCCGCTCTTCTGCTTCCTTCTTTAGCTTTCTTCGTTTCCAGAACCACCGCTTCCCACCGCCTTCTTCACTTTACCGCAACATCACCATACCGTCAGCACCACGACGTTCGATTATCTGTCCTCTATTACCGCTTCACTACTCGCTGTTTACAAGGTACGTTTCAGAGACATGGACGCCTGCCTCACAACCATCGTGCTCTCTTTAGTTTGTTTGTATGGTGGTGCTACACAAAGAGGTGAGACAAGACGACACCAATGAGCGGTAGTTTTTTCTTTCAAGAGAGGAAGATTTAGAAAGAAATAAAAACAGATTCGTAACCCTAATCTCCATGCATCAACAATTGGTGGTCGTCGGTATGTACGACTATGAATATGGATTTACATCCTCCAAATTGGACCCTACAAACATACGCAGGCTGGAGATGTACAACTAATTTAACTATTATTAGTTAAATTCTTATTTTTTTCTTTCTTTGTGTAGATTCAACATTGGCGAATGCTGATATTATTTTAGATTCACTTATTTCATCGAAATAATCTATCAAGCTAGAGGCTAATTGGTGCAGTAATTGCCACATTCAAGCATCAGTAAAAGTTGGTTCGGTATGTGATTTTTAAGTTATTAGCCGTACATATGCAGATAATTATGGGTACTGTCAATTCTATTCCTCTTTTATTTTCTTTATATCACGTAATTACAGTGCTACAGATTGGGGATAAGTTGGTTAGCACTTTGTCAATAGGCTTCCTGATAAAATTGTTCACAATGAATACTTTTGTTATGCCTTTCTAATCATACAGGGTGAATGGCATTGTGAATTATGCAAAAGAAACCAACTGGTGGCTTTGGTATATCCTTTTTGTTTTCTATCCTTAAATATTTTTTCTTAGTAGTTTACATCTCAAATGTATACAGAGGCTACTATAATAGTACGGAGAATTAATAGCTCTGTTGCATTTTCTATGTGATGTTTTAATTTGAAAATAAATTTCTATTTGTTACTCTTTTCATGTCTTTTATTAGTAGCTACTTTTAAGAGTCAATGAAGCCAATTTTCATTTTCAAAATCAAGATTTTTTTGTAGAATATATCAGCAGCTACTTTTAAGCTATACATATGGTATTTCGATGATGATATTTGTAGCTAAATTGATATTGAGACAGCAGCGGGAAGAAAAGAGTCGCTCCAGCAACATTTTTGATTTGTACTTTGCACCGGTGACTAACTCACGAGACTCTTTTATGTGCATCATTGCTTCTAATCCTCCTCAAGCAAACAAGTTGCTACCTCCTTGCAGGTACCGTCTGTTAATATATTTCAATAAAAAAGTTTCCCCGTCACAAAATTAATGAATAAGTGCAGTGGATCAGAAGTCAAAATTTTAAGACACTTAAAGTCGGGTATAACAACTGACCGGCATTTTTTTGATGTTTAACTTTATAAAGTCTTTTGTAATTTGGAACGCAACTCAAATGGGCTCCATTTTGATGAAATACGATGAAGCAGGGTATTTTTTGCTTTTTTAATCTTGAGTTTTGTTTTTATTTAAAGTTTTTTTATTTATTTTTATTTATTTTGTAGAAAATGATTTCACTGACGACATCCAACGATGTAAAAGAAATTTAATGCATTAATACATTTACGTGAAATATGATTGGAAGATAGGCAGATAAGGTGGGCTATTGGAGAAATAGGATCTTCAAAAGTGTAACACCCCTTTCTCAAACCATATTTTAATACGGTTTATATTACAAAAATTATCTTACAACTTGTGACTATGAAAAAGTCACTTAATTTTTTTTACAAACTTTATTCTCAAGGAGATATTACAGACTTAATACAAAAACCATAATTCAAACTTATCTGTATCTTAAACTGGTCCCAACTTCAACTCATGCTCCTTTCACCTAAGTACATAGCATTAAAAAAAACTAATACGTGAGACATAAAGCCTCGTGAGTAATATGGGTTTTAGACCCAAAACTTTTCTGCTCAAAACTTGAAATATAAACAAGTAAACTGCTTAGAATTTAATTTCATAATAAGTCTCAAAATACTTTCTTTCTGAAAAACTGCTTCTTTTCTCAAAACCGTTTTCTTCCTTAAAACTGATTTCTTTCTTTAAAACTGCTTTCTTTCTTAAAAACTGCTTTCTTTCTCATTTTCTTGTGACCAACTGAAACTCATGAATTAGTTTATTTTAATTCATTCTACTAACTCCCCTCGCGGGACAGAACGGATCCATCCGCAAGGTTATGCTATCTCTGTCTCTCCTTCGTGACTTGGAACAGATCCAAACACAAAGGGTATGCTAAGCTAGACAACTACTTCGCGACGGGAGGTACCACCCCAGTAGTGTCTTCAGATCTCCCGATTATGTGGGTGATCCTAGTCCGGACAACTGACTCTTATTACTTTCTTTGCTTTAGTTCTTATCTTTTTACTTTCTTCATTTCATCTCAAATTGGTCAAATGGGACACAATTTATAATAAACTCAAACTCATAAACTTTATAACTCTTGATCAAAAATACTATCAAAACTAACTTCAATATCTCTAGCTCTTATATAGAGCTTCTTTCAAAACTTTTCAAACTATACTTCTTTAAAAACTAAACTTCTTTAAAATCTCTTTTAAACATTTAGCTCTTAGAGCTACTTTCAAAACTGTTTTCAAACTTTAGTATTTGCAAATATTTGGAAATCTCATTTTCTGAAAATATTATTTTGCTATGTACTAGAGAAATCCTCATAAAACTCACCTTGGTTCTGCTATGGATTACTAAGCTTCACGTACTCCTTTTCCTTTCCCGTGCTCAACAATGTTTGAAGCACCTCCTACACATATATCATATATACTTGCTTAATGAATAAATACATATTATAACGGACTCTATAGTTTAAGAGTCTCATACGGCACTACTACAGGTCATAACAAATGTATAACCATTAATTACTAATTTTACAATTATTCCCGAGATACACGTATTTTGCTACAGTACTCTCGGGAGGTCGTATTTCAGTTCCGACACTTTTCCATGAAGTCTTAGGCCATATTAGACTTGTGTTTCAAATTTGGAGTTAATTGGACAAGTCTAGCTCCAATTCAAAAAATCAAGTTTTGACATAAACTTGAAGTTTAGCCACTGCCGCTACAGTGATTTTTCCGCGAGGTCGGATTACGAATTTAACAATTTTCCGTATGATTTCATACCATTTTAAGGCTATGGTATGAATTACAGACCAAACAGACAAGCCTGTCATCGATTTCAAAACTCAAAATTGGACAGAAGCGAAGCAGTTTTCCTGTCGCGAGATCGGGTCGCGACCGGCCCTATGATCGGGTCGCGATCCATAGTAAGTTGCTATTTTTGGCGTTTTTTCCAAACTGCAGCTCCACTATTCACCCCATTAAGCTCTTAATACTTAACTTAATTGGTTTAGGGTCATTCCCAGGCCCTAATTACCAACTTATACTTAGTTTTAATCCACAAAAACATCAAATCTTCTTTAAAACCTTAAAAGTTCTTCCGAAAACACCATTTTTCACCAAAAATCGTTTTATTGAATTTTACAAGTTTGAAACTGATTTCTTGCATCATTTATGTCATGTTTGACTTAACAAGACCATAATAATCATATGAAATCAATTTCATCTCTTTTACCCATTTCTAGGGTTCTTAAGATTAAAAACCCATTTTCACAATTGTTGCATCAAAGCTTCACTTTTATCAAATTGACAACCTCTACATGTTCATTTCATCATTTCTAACATATTAGGTTCATCAAAACCACCTGGACTTTCAAACCCGTGACTTAGGGTTCTTGAGCAAAATTACCATTTTTCTTAATTTTTACATATTCCATGGCTAGAACATGTTTTTGTGGTGATTTTGAGCAAGATGAACTGGATGATTATATTGGAACCATGATTTCTGGAAAATCAGAAATCAAAGCTTGATTCCCGATCACGAATTTGGAGCTTAGAGCTTGAAAACCTTACCCCAATTGCTTGGAAACTTCACTCTTCCTTTGATTTCTTTGCAAGAATGCTTGAACTTCTCCTCCTCCCGTGCTCTCTCTCTCTCTCTCTCTCTCTCTCTCTCTCTAGCTTCTTCTGAAAACTTCTACTAGCTTCTGGCAAAAGAGAATGATAATTCTCTTATTTATATTTTAATTTTTATAAACTATTTACACTTTAACCCTTAGCCTTCGACTTTCTTTACAAAAATGGTCCTAAGACCCAAAATCTTGCAAACATAGTTCTAATAATTACTAACTTAGCTCCTTACTGAAATTTCTTAACATAATGGTCATTTTCATGTCAAATGACCAATTTTCCCTTTTTGTCTAAATTTAACTATTCACGTGGTAAAACTCCAAATTTCACATAAACTTTTATTTCTTATAACATTATTCCACAAATTACATATTATTTTACAATATGGTCTTACAACATGCCAAAAGACCTTTTTACCCTTTTGCAACTTTTGCGGGTTCTTACAGTCACCCCTCTTTATACGGATTTCGTCCTCGGAATCTTTTCGTAATCTGTGAAATCTGGATATCTTCTTTTCATTTCTTCTAGCGTTTCCCAAGTTAGGTTTGACCCTAATGGGTGCTTCCACTTGACTAGTACTAAGTCAATCTCCTTGTTCCTTAACTTCTTAGTCTGCATTTCTAGAATTGCTTTAGGTTCTTCAATCATTCTGCTAGGAGTCTCCACCCTCAAATCTATATATGGTATCACTAACTCTTCTTTTCCAAAGTACTTCTTCAAGTAGCATACATGAAAGGTATCATGTATTCCACTGAGTTCTGGTGGTAACTCCAGCTTAAACGCTTGCAACCCAACTCTCTTTAGGATTCTAAAAGGTCCAATGTATCTTGGACTCAACTTTCCTCTCCTGCCAAATCTAACTACGCCCTTCCACGGTGACACTTTTATCATCACTAGATCACCTTCTTGTAAATCATACGGTCTTTTCTTTAGATTAGAGTAACTCTTCTGTCGGTCTTGTGCTTCTTTCATGTTAGCCTGAATCACTCCAATCTTCTCATTGGTCACTCTAACAATCTCTGGTCCTGTCAACTTAGTCTCACCCGCCTCCAACCAGCATAAAGGAGTTCTACACTTTCTACCATACAATGCCTCAAAGGGTGGTATTTTAATGCTAGAATGGTAGCTATTGTTATATGCAAACTCCACTAAGGGCAGGTGTTCATCCCAACTGCTTCCAAAATCCATCACGCATGATCGTAGCATGTCTTCTACAGTCTGAATCGTTCGTTCGCTCTGACCATCCGTTTGTGGATGATACGCTGTACTTAGCTGAATTCTCGTCCCCTTTTTCTCTTGTAAAGCTCTCCAAAAGTTAGAGGTAAATCTGGGGTCTCTATGTGACACGATGGACAACGGTGCACCATATCTTCTTAACACTTCATCTATATACAACTGGGCTAACTTCTCCAATGGAGTAGTTTCTTTTATGGCTAAAAATAGTGCACTCTTGGTCAACCGGTCCACTATAACCCATATACTATCACATCCTCTTCTCGTTCTCGGTAACCCGACAATAAAGTCCATGGTTACATCTTCCCACTTTCCGGCTGGAATGTGCAATGACTGAGCATCTCCATGCGGGACCTGATGTTCCACCTTGACTTGTGCACAAATGACACACTTGGAGATGTACTTAGCTATCCTCTTCTTCATTCCAGGCCACCAATACTGTCTTTTTAGGTCTTGATAAGTCTTGGTATTCCCTGGATGTATGGAATACTTTGACTTATGCGACTCTTCTAAAATCAACTTTCTCAAACCTCCTGCTTTCGGTACCCAAATGCGGTTTCTGAAGGTCTTTAATACTTAACTATTGGTCTCGAACTGCATATCTTTTCCTAGTTTCTCATCTTTCAAGTCTCCACTTTCTTCAACTTTCTGCTGAGCTGCTTTAATCTGCTCTATAATACTGGACACTAGCTCTATACGCATCGATCTTGCCTTGATTCTTTTCTCAGGAACTTTTCTACTCAATGCATCTGCTACTACATTTGCTTTACCTGGATGGTATACAATGTCGCAATCATAGTCACTGATCAACTCTAGCCATCTGCTCTGCCTCATGTTCAACTCTTTTTGAGTGAACACATACTGTAAACTCTTGTGATCAGTAAATAGCTTGTACTTTGTACCATACAAGTAATGTCTCCAAATCTTCAAGGAAAATACGATCGCTGCAAGCTCTAAATCATGGGTTGTGTACTTTGTTTCTGGGTCTTTCAACTGTCTGGAAGCGTATGCTATAACCTTCCCTCTTTGCATCAACACACAACCAAGCCCCCGATGCGAGGCATCACTGTACACTTCAAAGTCTTCTGTCCCATCTGGTAACGTAAGGGCAGGCGCATTACACAACTGATAGGTTTATTAATATACACCTTTTATCACGTTTAATTACTTCATTTGACATCGTATTTCGCCAATAAAAGCATGTTATATGCATGTTTTCGTACTAATGTGTTTATTTCGGAGTAATACCATTTGTTTGGGTAAAATGATATGTTTTGCAGGTATTTTGAGACTTGGAACATTAATTATATATCATTAGGAGGCTGCACGTCAAATTTCAGAAGAAACGGATCACAAACGGAATAGTTGTGAAATAAACGACCCGAAGACAAAACAGTGTGTTACACGACTGTGTAACTTTAGGCCTAGAAGTTACACGGCCGTGTAACTTTATTTTGCCACGTGGATGCCAAGTCAGCTCAGGAAGTTGTCCAGAAAGTGTTGCAGAATTACACGGCCGTGTAATATTACATGGCCGTGTAATTTTTGTACTAAAAGTTACACGGCCGTGTAACTTTAAAAAGTGGCCAGATTTACTTTTTCTCCCACTATGAGTTTTTTATTCCATCTTGTGCTGTCATTCTCTTGGTGGACGACCAGATCCAGATCCCATCCGGATTTGAGGCCATGTGAAGAAGGAAGTGGGTCTTGGAATGATGATGTTTGCCATTGTTCAAATTACCATTTTACCCTTGGTGTCTTAGTATAAATAGATGTGTTTGGTTAGTCTTAGAATCATCCAATCTTCCATTCTCTCCTGTAACATGCTCTAGATACATTGTGTTTGTGTTATTTGTGCAACATCAAGTGTGGATTATCTTCATTTTGTAAGTTTATTTCTCTTTTACTAGTCATGAGTGGCTAGTAACCTTAATTTTCTGGTTTTGTATTAAGGATTATGATTGTGATTTACTATAAAGTTTGATGTTTGATTTTATATCTTTCTAGTGATATGATTTTGAGGCTTAACAAGCGTTTGGTTTTTATTTATTTCATATTGGCCATTTGATCTTAAATATAAATCAATCTAGTCATACAAATTATGAAATCCGTAATTGTTTTATAAAATGTTATTTGGGACAATCATATTTAATTGGTGAAAATCATATCTCATGTTTTGACGCTTCAACGCTTGTTTAGGAGTATTGAACATTGTTGGGAACATTCACATAAAACATAATGCAATCTTTCATTCAAATTCTATGATGGTGTATGTGCGAGCTTTCGACATACACTTGACTATGATCTTATCTAGATTTGAATGGTAAGATTAGTCTTAGTTAACGAGCTTCTCTTGACTAAGGTACATTAGGTGAATGGTGTATGTGCGAGCTTTCGGCATACACAAAGTACCAACTTAGAAAGATTAAAGTTATAAACATCATTCTTATTGTTATTTCCAATCATATGACTAAAAATACAAAACCAGAATTTGTCCCCAAATTATAAAATACAAAAGCAATCTTTCTATATTTTGTCCCAAGTCAATTATACAATCATATTTCAACTAAATATCAAAACCCCCCTTTTTGTTACTTTCTTTATAAGTTTAAATCTCATGAAATCAAGGTGTAATCCATTAGACCATCGCTCCCTGTGGATCGACCCTACTTGCCATTTATACTACGTAGTTAGTATTTATAACAAGTAGTGCAATCACGAAATATTGGTAATTAATAAATCATTTTAAAAACCATATTTCAACTCTTTTTATTTTGTTGGTCTCACGACACCCAACAAATTGGCGCCGTTGCCGGGGAGCATGGTATTACTAATATTTTATGCCAAGATCTTCACATACAGGTACACCTCTAGAGAGCGAGTAAGAAGTTAAAAAAAAACAAACAAACAAAACAAAAAAGGGCCATGCGTCGAGCCAACGACGTTAAACAAGTGCGCTAACCGGGAGGCAACCCGGGGGTATTTTAGTCAATTTTTGAAAGTGTGAATTTTTGTGTTTTTATAATTTTTCTGTGTGTAACTTTCAATTACCAACGTGTGGAAACGATCGGAACTAAAAATGGACAACCGATGCTCAAGATACGAATCGCGAAAATGGTAACAGAATGTTACACGGCCGTGTAATTTTTGCACTAAAAGTTACACGGCCGTGTAACTTGAAAATGTGCCAAAAAAAAACTCCGTTTGTAACTTAAAAATCGTTTTTAAGTTACACGGCCGTGTAACGTTTGGCCCGGCCGTGTAACTTGGCCGTGTAACTTGAAAAAAAAAAAAAAAAAACTCCGTTTGTAACTTAAAAATCGTTTTTAAGTTACACGGCCGTGTAACTTTTGGCCCGGCCGTGTAACTTGAAAATGTGCCCAAAAAAAAACAACAACTTTAAGTTTTAAAAAAATAATAAAAAAATTTTTTTGTAATCTTTTGCCTAACAAGTGCGCTTCTAAAGAGACAAACCGATTTAGTTTTGATTTTATGGTATTTGTATGTTTAATTTTTGCGTTTCATTTGATTTTTTTAATAAAGTGTTTGGATGTGTTCGGAATGCAAAACCACCTCCGGGTCCGCATTAGACCTTCCGCAAGCATCGAGGACGACGCTTACATTTAAGCTTGTGGAGGTATACGATGTCCGGTATCATCGCATTTTTTTATGTTATTTTTTTTTATGTTTACCGAAAATCTTAAAAAGAAATGTTTAAAACATTTGTTATTTCTTGCATTTTTTTTCTTAACCTTTGTGAAATCTTTTAATTGTTAAAACATGCTACATCTTTATTTTCAATATTATAGTTGCTTATTTGCCTTGTATTCAAAAATATTTTCACATTGTGAAATTCTAGATTGAGTTAAAAGACATTTTTTTGTTAAATTTACTTAGCATACACACGTATGATGAGTTTATAAGACATCTATTTTAACCGAATCTATTTTTAGCAAGTACAGCAATACAAAGTGCAGCTACCATGTGAGAACTTCAATGTGTGCAATCGGCTTGGTTAATGTTACAGGTTTTGCCTTCGTAATCATATATTGGCCAACACATTTGTTTATAACACGTCAATTACCCGATATTCCCATTTTTGGTTTTTGACCATTTTGGTCATTTTTAAATAAAAAAAAACAAAAATCTTTATATTTGTATTTTGAGTCCAATAAATGGTGAAATTCCAAAAATATTTTGTTTGGTTCTAAAAAAAATGGTTTATTAAAAACATTTAATAAAAAATATAAAAAAAGAAAAGAAAAAGAAAAAGAAAACCAAGAACCAAACATGTGTGTTTAAAAAAAATTAAATTTCAAAAAAAATAGAATAAAGCACCATGCTTGTTCAAAAGTCATCAAATGAAATATCTTACGATTTTTTTACAATTCTTTCCATATAGAGAATTGTTTTACTCATTTGAAAGAAAATCCAAAAATAGAGTATTTATTTTCTTTTGTACTTGTATTCTATTTATCGAGTTGTAATTTCATTCTTGTACTTTAATTCCGGGAAAATCATTCTCTTAATTGACAAGTTATGACAAACGTGAACGGTATGATAATTGAGGCAAAGTCATATTAACACGAGTCCAAGTACGATATCCGAGTGTAAACACCACCCTATTTCCATATGAGTGGCAGAAGACATTTGTGAGTCGCAATCAGCGAATTGTGTGCATATATGAGGAGAGCGAACAATTGTGAGCACTGACTTTGTATTGTGTCGTCATTGCTAAAGACAGTGAAAGTCGCGGTAGTGTTTTTATAATCGATATATGACGTGGCTATGCTATTGTTTAACGTGTATTTGTTTCTTAGTACAATCTATTGTTTCACAATTGTGAGATTTTAGGCGAATACATGGACGATATGCTAACCATATAATTGCTAGTGATGATGTTGGCACGATTTAACTCAAAAGGATTCACTTCTTTTTATTTCCTTCTTTTTACCCATTAGTCTAGTTCTTTCTTGTTTTCTTTGAGGACAAAGAAGAATTTAAGCTTGTGGATATTTGATAGGTGTATTAATATACACCTTTTATCACGTTTAATTACTTCATTTGACATCGTATTTCGCCAATAAAAGCATGCTATATGCATGTTTTCGTACTAATGTGTTTATTTCGGAGTAATACCATTTGTTTGGGTAAAATGGTATGTTTTGCAGGTATTTTGAGACTTGGAACATTAATTATATATCATTAGGAGGCTGCACGTCAAATTTCAGAAGAAACGGATCACAAACGGAATAGTTGTGAAATAAACGACCCGAAGACAAAACAGTGTGTTACACGACCGTGTAACTTTAGGCCTAGAAGTTACACGGCCGTGTAACTTTATTTTGCCACGTGGATGCCAAGTCAGCTCAGGAAGTTGTCCAGAAAGTGTTGCAGAATTACACGGCCGTGTAACTTGGCCGTGTAATATTACATGGCCGTGTAATTTTTGTACTAAAAGTTACACGGCCGTGTAACTTTAAAAAGTGGCCAGATTTACTTTTTCTCCCACTATGGGTTTTTTATTCCATCTTGTGATGGCATTCTCTTGGTGGACGACCAGATCCATATCCCATCTGGATTTGAGACCATGTGAAGAAGGAAGTGGGTCTTGGAATGATGATGTTTGCCATTGTTCAAATTACCATTTTACCCTTGGTGTCTTAGTATAAATAGATGTGTTTGGTTAGTCTTAGAATCATCCAATCTTCCATTCTCTCCTGTAACATGCTCTAGATACATTGTGTTTGTGTTATTTGTGCAACATCAAGTGTGAATTATCTTCATTTTGTAAGTTTATTTCTCTTTTACTAGTCATGAGTGGCTAGTAACCTTAATTTTCTGGTTTTGTATTAAGGATTATGATTGTGATTTACTATAAAGTTTGATGTTTGATTTTATATCTTTCTAGTGATATGATTTTGAGGCTTAACAAGCGTTTGGTTTTTATTTATTTCATATTGGCCATTTGATCTTAAATATAAATCAATCTAGTCATACAAGTTATGAAATCCGTAATTGTTTTATAAAATGTTATTTGTGACAATCATCTTTAATTGGTGAAAATCATATCTCATGTTTTGACGCTTCAACGCTTGTTTAGGAGTATTGAACATTGTTGGGAACATTCACATAAAACATAATGCAATCTTTCATTCAAATTCTATGATGGTGTATGTGCGAGCTTTCGACATACACTTGACTATGATCTTATCTAGATTTGAATGGTAAGATTAGTCTTAGTTAACGAGCTTCTCTTGACTAAGGTACATTAGGTGAATGGTGTATGTGCGAGCTTTCGGCATACACAAAGTACCAACTTAGAAAGATTAAAGTTATAAACATCATTCTTATTGTTATTTCCAATCATATGACTAAAAATACAAAACCAGAATTTGTCCCCAAATTATAAAATACAAAAGCAATCTTTCTATATTTTGTCCCAAGTCAATTATACAATCATATTTCAACTAAATATCAAAACCCCCCTTTTTGTTACTTTCTTTATAAGTTTAAATCTCATGAAATCAAGGTGTAATCCATTAGACCATCGCTTCCAGTGGATCGACCCTACTTGCCATTTATACTACGTAGTTAGTATTTATAACAAGTAGTGCAATCACGAAATATTGGTAATTAACAAATCATTTTAAAAACCATATTTCAACTCTTTTTATTTTGTTGGTCTGACGACACCCAACAACAACTTCTCTTTTAATGTAGCGAAAGCTCTTTCTTGTTCTTCTTGCCATCTAAATTTCTCTTCTTTCCGGGTTAGTCGTGTAAGTGGCACAGCTATACGGGAGAAATCCTGAATAAATCTCCGGTAATACCCGGCAAGTCCGAGAAAACTTCTAACTTCAGTTGGCGTCTTGGGAGGCTCCCATTTCATCACGGCTTCAACTTTTGATGGGTCAACTTTTATACCTTGGATAGAAACAACATGTCCAAGGAACTGCACCTCTCGCATCCAAAACTCGCACTTGGAGAACTTTGCATATAGTTGTTCTCGTCTCAAAGTCTCAAGCACTGTTCGTAGGTGGCTCGCATGCTCTTCTCTATTCTTTGAATATATCAGTATGTCATCGATGAACATTATAACAAATCGGTCTAGGAATGGTTTACAGACCCGATTCATTAAGTCCATAAAAACCGCTGGTGCATTGGTAAGACCGAATGGCATTACTAGGAACTCGTAATGCCCGTATCGAGTACGGAATGCTGTCTTCTCCACATCACTCTCTTTCACCCTGACTTGGTGATATTCGGATCTCAAATCAATCTTTGAGAAATAATCTGCACCTTGTAGCTGATCAAATAAATCGTTTATTCTGGGCAACGGGTAACGATTCTTGATAGTAATCTTGTTCAATTCTCTGTAATCAATGCACATACGCATTGATCCATCTTTCTTCTTTACAAATAAAACTGGAGCACCCCACGGAGAAGAACTAGGCCTAATAAAGCCTTTATCTAATCACTCCTGCAACTGGGACATTAATTCCCGCATTTCTGTCGGTGCTAACCGGTACGGTGCTCGTGCTATTGGGGAAGCTCCTGGAACAAGATCTATCCGGAACTCAACTTGCCTTTCTGGTGGCAAGCCTAGTAATTCATCTGGGAAAACTTCTGGAAATTCTTTTACTACTTCTATGTCTTTATACGTCTGCTTTACTTTATCTTCAGTCATCACATAAGCCAGGAAAGATACACACCCTTTCCTGATAC
Organism: Cichorium intybus; assembly: GCA_023525715.1. NCBI lineage: Eukaryota > Viridiplantae > Streptophyta > Magnoliopsida > Asterales > Asteraceae > Cichorium > Cichorium intybus. The sequence continues at coordinate 1,230,506 of JAKNSD010000020.1, read as the reverse complement.
ATCTTCGGGCTTTTGCCACACTAATGAGACTCGGCACATGCTTGCTTCTTTCTCCATACACGTACACCTTAGCTCCTAGGGTTTTAACAGACACCCTCTTCTGCCCACATGCTATCTTTGCGTCATTGGCACCAAGCCAGTCCATACCAATAATCACATCAAAGGACTTAATTCCAATGGGAAGAAGATTAAGTTGAAACTTCTTGCTATTGATATCAAGTTCACAATTTCGGTACATATGCTGAACTTCAACAAACTTCCCATCTGCTACTTCCACTTCAAAGATCATATCTAGCAATTCTAACGGGACTCTCAATTTGGCTCCGAATTCATGGGACACAAACGAATATGTGGAACCGGAATCAAACAACACATATGCAGGTGTCAAGTTGATCAGTAGTATACCTGAGACAACATCGTGCGTCTCCTTTGCCTCCTCCCGAGTGATCTGGAAAGCTCGGGTCTTCACTTTTTGTGGCTCTGTCTTTTTCTGAGCTGTGGACACCATGGTGTCTCCTCCTTTGTTTGGGCAGTTGGAACTGTAATGCCCAATCTGGTGGCACGAATAACACTCCACTTCACTTGCTTTCTTTGCCTTGCAGTCTTTCATTTTATGACCGAATCCGCCACAGTTGAAACAGGCACTAGACCCCGCACGGCACTCGCCACTGTGTTCTCTTCCACACTTCTCACACTTCCTGACATTCCCCTGTGGATTCTGACTAAGGCTTGTTTTCCCTTTCTTCTTTGAATTCCCGCTACTACTCACTGTCTTTCTCTTGTCACTAAAACTGGGTCTTTCGTCATTTCGACGTTTTCCAACATCTTCCACGTTTCGGGCCACAATTATAGCACCGTCTAAAGTTTCAGCTTTCTTTACTTCTAACTCGTAATTCCATGGTAGTCCCCGAGCATAGCGGTTAATTCGGGACCGCTCAAAGGGATAAGATTCCCCCACAAAAGGCAGCATGTCACAAAACTTCTTCGTATATTCGTCAATCGACGAGTCTCCTTTCTTTATCATTAGGAAATATTCGTTCATCTTTTCCAAATCTCTCGTGGGACAGAACTTATCTTTAAGACACGAGACAAACTCCGCCCACGACCAACCATACACGACTTCTTTCCCCAAACTCTCGTATTTGGTATTCCACCACACTAAAGCATCATCTTTCAATTGCCGGGAGGCATAGTTGACTTGGTCTTCTTTACTACACTTACTAGCATGCATCACCTGTTCGATTTCCCGGATCCTTCTCATTGTGACATTTGGCTCAAAACTGTCGTGGTACTCGGGCGGTTTACAAGCCATGAAGGACTTAAAGGAACAGCCCTTCTCTTTCTTCCTGTTTTCTCCACTAACTTCTTCCTCGGTCGTCTTTTTAGAGACTTCTTGTGAAGAATGGGCACTAGGTTCACCCATTCGGCTATCGATAATGTCGTTCACATCTTGCTTCAGCTCATTTCGTAAATTATTGATCAGATACTGAATTGCTTCCATAGTGACAGGTTGTGGTGGTGGGTTTGGCTCGGCCCCATCATTTCGAATAACATGCCCGGGTCCACTTCCTCTTGAAGAAGTGTGACTGCCCTCACCCCTGTCAGCTGATGGTTTCTGTCTTCCTCCTTCCATTACTATATAGATAAACAAAATTTCTGTTTAATAAACATTTCTATATAGTATTTCGTAAGCGGTAGCATGTTATCTTCCTATCTCGACTGCACTTTTATAACAGTCATACTCACTCTATAACTTCTATAGGTCTAAGTGTACCTCTACATTACTAAGGCACCTTACTACTACTCTTGCTAGTTTAAACCTAGGATGGTATTCCAACCTAATTCGCTTAAACTATGGTTCTGATACCAAAACTGTAACACCCATTTCTCAAACCATATTTTAATACAGTTTATATTACAAAAATTATCTTACAACTTGTGACTATGAAAAAGTCACTTAATTTTTTTTTACAAACTTTATTCTCAAGGGGATATTACAGACTTAATACAGAAACCATAATTCAAACTTATCTGTATCTTACACTGGTCCCAACTTCAACTCCTGCTCCTTTCACCTAAGTACATAGCATTAAAAAAAACTAATACGTGAGACATAAAGCTGCTTCTTTTCTCAAAACCGTTTTCTTCCTTAAAACTGATTTCTTTCTTTAAAACTGCTTTCTTTCTTAAAAACTGCTTTCTTTCTCATTTTCTTGTGACCAACTGAAACTCATGAATTAGTTTATTTTAATTCATTCTACTAACTCCCCTCGCGGGACAGAACGGATCCATCCGCAAGGTTATGCTATCTCTGTCTCTCCTTCGTGACTTGGAACAGATCCAAACACAAAGGGTATGCTAAGCTAGACAACTACTTCGCGACGGGAGGTACCACCCCAGTAGTGTCTTCAGATCTCCCGATTATGTGGGTGATCCTAGTCCGGACAACTGACTCTTATTACTTTCTTTGCTTTAGTTCTTATCTTTTTACTTTCTTCATTTCATCTCAAATTGGTCAAATGGGACACAATTTATAATAAACTCAAACTCATAAACTTTATAACTCTTGATCAAAAATACTATCAAAACTAACTTCAATATCTCTAGCTCTTATATAGAGCTTCTTTCAAAACTTTTCAAACTATACTTCTTTAAAAACTAAACTTCTTTAAAATCTCTTTTAAACATTTAGCTCTTAGAGCTACTTTCAAAACTGTTTTCAAACTTTAGTATTTGCAAATATTTGGAAATCTCATTTTCTGAAAATATTATTTTGTTATGTACTAGAGAAATCCTCATAAAACTCACCTTGGTTCTGCTATGGATTACTAAGCTTCACGTACTCCTTTTCCTTTCCCGTGCTCAACAATGTTTGAAGCACCTCCTACACATATATCATATATACTTGCTTAATGAATAAATATATATTATAACTGACTCTATAGTTTAAGAGTCTCATACGACACTACTACAGGTCATAACAAATGTATAACCATTAATTACTAATTTTACAATTTTTCCCGAGATACACGTATTTTGCTACAGTACTCTCGGGAGGTCGTATTTCAGTTCCGACACTTTTCCATGAAGTCTTAGGCCATATTAGACTTGTGTTTCAAATTTGGAGTTAATTGGACAAGTTTAGCTCAAATTCCAAAAATCAAGTTTTGACATAAACTTGAAGTTTAGCCACTGCCGCTACAGTGATTTTTCCGCGAGGTTGGATTACGAATTTAACAATTTTCCGTATGATTTCATACCATTTTAAGGATATGGTATGAATTACAGACCAAACGGACAAGCCTGACATCGATTTCAAAACTCAAAATTGGACAGAAGCGAAGCAGTTTTCCTGCCGCGAGATCGGGTCGCGACCGGCCCTATGATCGGGTCGCGATCCATAGTAAGTTGCTATTTTTGGCGTTTTTTCCAAACTGCAGCTCCACTATTCACCCCATTAAGCTCTTAATAATTAACTTAATTGGTTTAGGGTCATTCTCAGACCCTAATTACCAACTTATACTTAGTTTTAATCCACAAAAACATCAAATCTTCTTTAAAACCTTAAAAGTTCTTCCGAAAACACCATTTTTCACCAAAAATCGTTTTATTGAATTTTACAAGTTTGAAACTGATTTCTTGCGTCATTTATGTCATGTTTGACTTAACAAGACCATAATAATCATATGAAATCAATTTCATCTCTTTTACCCATTTCTAGGGTTCTTAAGATTAAAAACCCATTTTCACAATTGTTGCATCAAAGCTTCACTTTTATCAAATTGACAACCTCTACATGTTCATTTCATCATTTCTAACATATTAGGTTCATCAAAACCACCTGGACTTTCAAACCCGTGACTTAGGGTTCTTGAGCAAAATTACCCTTTTTCTTAATTTTTACATATTCCATGGCTAGAGCATGCTTTTGTGGTGATTTTGAGCAAGATGAACTGGATGATTATATTGGAACCATGATTTTTGGAAAATCAGAAATCAAAGCTTGATTCCCGATCACGAATTTGGAGCTTAGAGCTTGAAAACCTTACCTCAATTGCTTGGAAACTTCACTATTCCTTTGATTTCTTTGCAAGAATGCTTGAACTTCTCCTCCTCCCATGCTCTCTCTCTCTCTCTCTAGCTTCTTCTGAAAACTTCTACTAGCTTCTGGCAAAAGAGAATGATAATTCTCTTATTTATATTTTAATTTTTATAAAATATTTACACTTTAACCCTTAGCCTTCCACTTTCTTTACAAAAATGGTCCTAAGACCCAAAATCTTTCAAACATAGTTCTAATACTTACTAACTTAGCTCCTTACTGAAATTTCTTAACATAATGGTCATTTTCATGTCAAATGACCAATTTGCCCTTTTTGTCCAAATTTCACTATTCACGCGGTAAAACTCCAAATTTCACATAAACTTTTATTTCTTATAACATTATTCCACAAATTACATATTATTTTACAATATGGTCTTACAACATGCCAAAAGACCTTTTTACCCTTTTGCAACTTTTGCGGGTTCTTACAAAAAGGGTCAAACTTGATGCATAACAGGTATGGTTTGATGAATTGGGTGAAAAAAGGGTGCTTCTATTCATACGAATAATATGTGAGACATTGTAATATGTAAAATTGAATAACCTATGTGATGTAAGGTGGAAAGGCATAATCATGAATATGTGGATTACTTTGTCCTGACGATGGATGATGGTTTGACAATTGTTAGACTGAGTTATATATATATATATATATATATATATATATATATATATATATATATATATATATATATATATATATATATATATATATATATATATATATATATATATATATATGTTTTTTGGGCATCCGAGTTATCTCGGTGGGTAGACGAAAATGTTTTCAGTAAGTTTACTCTTCTTTATGTTGTATTAGGATTTTGTAATCGAAGCACTGAGATCAATTGCAGAGTTGATTACAGATATTACTCTTCCATAGCTAGTCGTTCCAATCAACTCAAAAGTCTCACAGGGGCGTTTTCGTACTTCTTTTTATTGTTGGGTTTCTGCTTATCTTGCATTTCCATCTCTGGATTTATTGTAACTGTTTCTCTCTTTGTTCCGTGCAAGAAATCCCCATGGAATCTGGCAGATTATTTGGTATTTGATCCATCATATAGCCCTTTGAACCAAAGAAACCAGACACATTCTACTTGTAAGGTAACATATCTCATATTTTGTTATGCTTTTTTGGTTCTTGATAATGGCTCTTAACTCTTAACTCTTAGGTCTTATCAATAAGTGCGCAAGAAATGAAGGTTGTACGATTGGACTTGGCAAGGAATGAAGGTTATAAAAACTAGGTAAGATGGAAGACATGTTTTTTCTAATCCAACGACTATCTTAGATGAATATCTGAAATCTATGATTTTTTCCATATTAGTTGTCACAAAAAAGCAGTAAAAATATCTCAAACACGGTGATTTTAATTTACAATTGTTTTTAGATTTTATTTTTGCATTTGTATATATTCACCAAAACCGTAGTAACTTTGTTTATTTGTTGTTAGTTATTGTGTAAAGCAATGCACTGTGTTAGCTCTACTGATAAATTCTAACTTGTGGAGTGTATCCACATTGGATAAATCATTACAAGTGTTTGATTAGTGTGATTGACCCACTTTTTCTGATTTGTATTTATATTTATCCAAATTCTATTTTAGGGCATTATATGGGCTTACATGTGTTGTTTTTTGTTTTCAGTAAAGCTGAGCTTCCCTAGATATCGAATCGGTTTTCAAGGGTTTTTTCACCACTTTGTCAGCTCATTTTTATGGTCTGGTCCGATTATAACATCTTATTTCCATTTTATTTCACTCTAAAACATTGTTTTTGAAAATGTACCGATTACAACATTCAACTTTCATTTCAGTTGTTTTTAAAGACTTTGCTTTGAAAATTTACCAGTTACAACATTTAGTTTGTTTTTATTTCTTTTTAAATCATTGTATTTTAAAAATCTATCATTTATAAGTTTGCACAAATACTCCCTGTTTAATATCAAATTTACAGACATGGTCCCTGTGTTTCTTAAAAAAACCGAATACCAAAAAAATAGAAGTACAATGCTATAATTGGGTGGTTTTTTCAAAGTACAAATAGTTTTTGCATTGAATGGACTTGCGGGAATAGCTATTATTAAACAAGGTTTTCTGCAAGCTATATCGTTATATAAAGAAGCACTTGAATTAGCAGAAGAGCATTCAGAAGATTTCAGACTTCACCCTTTATTAATCATTCACATACATTAAAATCTTCCTGAGATATTCTTTTTGACCAGCGACTCTTCACAAAAGTTTTATTTAGGTACACAGCATGAAGGTAACATGTGCAAAACATGTGATGAGAATAATGTAGTTAATAGCCCATCTTCTCTATCCAGCTGTACCAGTTACCAATCTTTGCAGATCTCATGAAACAACTTAAAGCAAAAGTTCTTGACTGTCTTTAATTCAAGATTTTCCATGGCTCACAACGAATTCAGAAAATCATATGAGCTGGTAATCTCTTTACTTTACCTCACATTTAAAAATATTCATTTAAAAATCTGAATTGACATCATGGATTCATGAATCTTTTTTAAGGTTAGTAATGGATTTAAAGAGAGAAGACATCAACATACTGGTTGGTGGCCAGAAGCCCTGCAATATATTGAGTAAAATGGGTTCAGAGGCTAAGGTTCTTTCACTCGAAGAGGTTTCAAAGCACCATACGAAAGATGATTGTTGGCTTATTATTTCAGGAAAGGTTACATCTTTTTTCACAAATTGTTTTTCACTTTGTTGGGATTCCCTTGGAATTTAGTTATTCAATGATTATTTATTTTTAGTAACCCTACTCAGAAGATGTTTTATTTTGTGGACATGTTCTTATATCGGGTGTATCCTGATTAAAACTCCAACATCATCCAAATGTGTACCAGGTTATTGGTCCCTTCAAGTGTTCTTTGATCGGTAAAACTATCTCTTCATTCTACAAATACAATTTTCAATAGATTACTAATTGGTACTTCTTTTTTCGCCTCAGAATTATACTTCATTGATGAAAGAGAAAGACTCAACAATTTGAGAGCTTTACAGGCAACACAATTTAGGGTCTCTTCCAAAAACTTCTTTCAGCAATAGAGTTGCTTCAAGTCATATAGGTCGCTTAAAATCAAGATTGAAATATCTTGACTTCAACTTGGATGAGAAGAAGGTAGTTTCACTTTCATATTATTTTCTCCAATAAACCTAAAGGGCATGTTTGGAACATGCATACATAACACATGATTTAGAAACCTCAGGACCCGTGATTCTTGGGCCTTTTTTTAGGTTTTATGTCAAAATTTGGAATTTCATTTCAGAAACTTTTTGGAACTTACTTTTTTAACCTTTTGGAACTTTATTATGCAAGTGTTAGGCTAGGTAGCATTTTCATTGTATTTTTCATTTTTGTAATTAATATAATTTGTAATGAATGTTTTCATAGAAATCCACGGATAAAGAGCTTAAGGTGGCATGGAATCTTTACAATGATTCAAGTAACCGATGTAAAGATGTTGAGGCTCAAAAGAGTGCTAAATCAGGGATACAATGTGCATTTTTTAGTTTTTTTTCATTAATTACTGAACATGTGGATTTCACTAAGTTGTAACTTCATACAACATGGCATAATGGCCAAGAAAAAAGTGCCCCATGAACCTGCATATTTTTATGACAGAAGTGCCCCTGTTGACATTCCTCTTGATTCAGCTGCAGTAAGTTCAACTACATGTTGCTGCTTCTTTTAACCAACGGATCTTACTTTTTATGATGTTTTTTAAGGATTTGAAGAAGAAAGAAAGAGAGTTGCAAGCTAGAGAAACTGATTAGAGGAAGAGGTAACTTCTCAAGAAATGTTGTCTACATATATATTTATCATGATGTGAATATAGTGTTGTAATTGATAATCACACACAATAATGATTGAGTGAAAAGAAAAATTAAAGATATAATTATGATGTGCCTCACCAATCTGTCTACATCAATGGTTTTTGCTAGGATTTATCATGTCTCATTTGTAGTATATACAATGAAGAAGGGTTACACCCTTTAAAAGGCAAAAAGTATAGATAGGAAGGGGTACTATAAAATTAAACAAAATCATTTCTTGATGATGACATTGTTGTCCAAAAAGATTTGACCGGGTTGTGGGATGTTGACCTCAAAACATACGTAAGAAAGACTAGGATGCTATTAAACTACCAGGGCCGGCTCAATGGGGTGGGCAAGCTGGGCGACCGCCCCGGGCCCCCAAATGCCAAAGGGCCCCCATTTTTAGATGTTCTTTATATATTTAGCCCAAAAAAAATCTATTACTTTGCTAGAAATGTCCAAACTTAGCCCAAATCATAACTTATCGATGCTATTGTATTTAGTTTCTAAATTAATAAAAAAATTCCGGAGATACCGTCCTCTTTTATTATAAAAAGTTTATCGCTAGGGGCCCCATTTTATATTTCGCCCCGGGCCCCAAATCGGCTTGAGACGGCCCTGTAAACTACCTACAAATTGAAGACGTAGCTTTTCTCACTGACCCGTGCATAACACGGGATGCATGCTAGTTTTCTTATAAAATAGTGGGGTTTCTCATATAATTTAGGGGTCCATATGTAAATATTTTACTTACCGTCTTTTTATAATATTTTAAAACAACCTTATTACGGAAAATATTTCCTTAAGAAACAACTTCTTTGGTACAAAACTTTTACTAATAAATGGGTAAAACTGGAAATCGTTCTCTACAAAGTAAACAAGTTTAGATGAGTCGAACAAATTAGAAGTCATACAAAAGTATCAATATGTTACAATCATGGGTTTAGTTTGGAAAACATAAATTATTACTTATATATATATATATATATATATATATATATATATATATATATATATATATATATATATATATATATATATATATATATATATATATATATATATATATCTTACCTATTATAAAGCATACATAATGTACACACATCGTAATGCATGGAGATCTTAAAGTTTAAGATAGTACAACATTCTAATGCTTTGAAATTTGAGCGGTCGATTCAAATTTTGAAGCGGACGATCAAGCACCGTGAAGTTTCAATTTTTTTGAAATTTTTTGAAATATCTCGATTATTGCGCTCTCACCGAACGTTTCATCATAAATCTTGATTACCCCATTTAAATTAAATGGGAGAAACCAATTTTAAGAAGGGTAAATTGCATAAAAGTCACCAACTTTTCCAATTTTCTCGATTTTGACACTGTATTTTTAGTTTTTGCAATTAAGTCATTATATTTTCAGAAAATTGCAATTAAGTCATTATGTTTTCCAAAAAGTTGCGAAAACGACCATATGACAGGATGACAACAGCTTATCAGGTCATATGGTCAAATTTGCAATTTTTCAGAAAACATAATGACTTAATAGCAAAAATAAAACATAGTGTCAAAATCGAAAAATCTGGAAACGTTAGCGAATTTTATGCAATTTATATAACTTAATCACTTTACATGCCTCATACGTGTCCAAAAAAATAAATTTGTTGTTACCTTGTTTTTCCATTTAAAATAATCAAATTTATTGTCCTAAAAGTGGAATTTCAAAAAGATTTAGGATAAATGCATACGAAACCTTCTTTTACTTAAAAAAAATTATAGTTTAAACTCTTAATACTTTTTGTTTCATTGAAATTAAGTTTTTTTTTTATTGAAAATGAGTATACATTTTTTGTTTTATTGAAAACAAGTACTTTAATTTCGAATAAGACGGCGCCTTTCTTTATTTTGTCTATTTTCACAATTTTTAGCGATTAAGTCTTTCAAAAAATCTAGTGATTAAAATTATACAATAAATTTCATTACTTTAAATGGAAAAACAAGGTAACAACAAATTTATTTTTTTGGACACCTATGGGGCATGTAAAATGATTAAGTTATATAAATTGCATAGGGTAAATTGCATAAAATTTGCTAACTTTTCCATATTTTTCGATTTTGACACTATGTTTTATTTTTGCTATTAAGTCATTATGTTTTCTGAAAAATTACAAATTTAACCATATGACCTGGTAACCTGTTACCATTAGGGGTGAGCGTGGTGCGGTGTGGTGCGGTTTTAGCATAAAACCGCAACTCGTACCGCTAGGTGCGGTTTTTATTTGTGTGAAACCATATGTTGCGGTTTTTTTGCGGTACGGTTTTTGCGGTTTATTTTGCGGTTGCGGTTTGTAGCGGTGCGGTTTCGGTTTTAAACCGCAAATACTAAAAGCATCCAAACTACAAACTAGTAATATAAAAAACTTGAAGATTCAAATACATAAAAGTCATTTAGAAGAAGTCAACAACAACAAAGCTCAAATACATAAAAGTCATTTAGAAAAACTTTGAAAAACCTACCCAATTATAAGAAAACATTGTTGCATTTTTGCATAAATAAGTTCTATTGTGTTGCAGGTATCATTGAAAACGGAAATAGAGTAGAAGAAAGACAAGTATTTCCCATTGAGGAAATATGCTATAAAGGCTTCGAGGGGGAAAAACATTAAAATAGTTGTCATCTATTTTCTTGATTATTGCAGTTGATAAATTACGTGGGATTTTGTAAGCCAGTTTCATTGTTTTTTTATTTAATGATAATTGAAAGATGCTTAAGTTTTTTCCTTCAATAATTTTCCTTAATTTGACGCTAAGCTTTTGTTTTTTTTTATTTAATGATAATTGAAAGATGCTTAAGTTTTTTCCTTCAATAATTTCTCTTAATTTGACGCTAAGCTTAAGAAGCTGGGGAATGTTTCATAGATACATGATAAGCTTCTGTTTTTAGAGTTATTATTAAACATAACTTTCTATTATCATAATTATATATATAAAATTTAAATATATAATAAATTTTGCGGTGCGGTTTCGGTAAATTTGCGTGGTTTTTCAAGCTAAAACCGCACCGCACCATGCTTTGCGGTTGCGGTTTTTGCGGTTTCGGTTTTTTGCGGTTTTGCGGTAGCGGTAAATGCGGTTTTTGGCGCGGTTTCGGTTTTCGGTTCGGTTTTTGCTCAGCCCTAGTTACCATCCTGTCATATGGTCATTTTCGCACTTTTTGGAAAACATAATGACTTAATTGCAATTTTCTGAAAACATAATGACTTAATTGCAAAAACTAAAAATACAGTGTCAAAATCGAGAAAATTGGAAAAGTTAGTGACTTTTATGCAATTTACCCTTTTAAGAACCCCTAAAGTTCGACTGCTTCTTCATCTCATCCACCGCCCAATTCAGCGACCATCATCGTCTTCGCTCACCACCATCACGTCACACCATCAACGTCGCTGCCACCGCGTTGAACATCGTCTACACCTGATGTATTTCTTTTTTAAACCATCCGTTGTGTATCAGAATCACCGCCCGATTCTCATCCTTCTCAATCGCAGAATCGTAGGCCATCTCCTTCTCTACATCAGCGTATTTGCAGCTGCTTCTCGATCGACACCGTTTACAGGTTCTATCTCTCTCACCGCCTTCCCCTTCTTTCTCATCCTTCTTGATCGCAGACCATCCTCTTCTCGATCACAGACCCTCTTTTTCTCCAGCATCGTATCTCCCTCACCACCGTCTTAAAATTTATGTGCAGGTGTATGCATTTGGCTGTGGAACTATGTATTAGGTTTGTTTACGGTTTCAATTTTATGTCCAATTAACTTGTTGATTTTCATTTTTGGTTGCAGGTGGGTTAGGTTTCTTCCTTAAGTGAAACTGATAAAGTTAAATGAGAGACGAAACTATATCGATCTAGGAATCAAGTAATACGACTATTTAAATTTTGTTTTTGTTTCTATTATGTAATTTGATCTTGCTCGTCTATTGACTATAGTTTATTTTCTTGATTTTGATTTGTTTTCTATTTTATTTTCAGATCTCCTCCAATCATTGAAAACAAACAACATTTCTAAGCTTTTGAATATCCACAAAATTCTAATCTTTTGATTATCCTTTTCCTTTTTGTAGTTTATGCAGAACCTAATAGTAGTAGAAGTAGGCAAGTAGCTCACTGTTCCAATATTTGAAGGGTTATGTCTTTGGTTTTTGTACATTCCACCCAACATTCAATTGGTAGATGGACACGATCGAAAATGGTCAGGCTGCTGTCTGGACATACTACTAGATTTTGACTCCAACAGGTAGCATTTTATGAGATGAAAATCTATGCTTGTGTATCCTTAGTTGAACGACCATTTGATAGTTGTATCTTTCATTTGTAAGGATTTTAATATTGATTTCATTTCTGATATAATGACAAAACTTGGCCACAAATTACCTGAAGCGGGAATCAAAATTTGGTGTTTGTCATACCATATGCTTATTGATGAGCCAATTCGTAATGCTCAGATCAAAAATAGTAGATGCAAGAATTGTAACAGAACGATTACCTTGTTGAACTGGTCAAATCATTCTGACAACTTGATGTGCTGTATAATGAGGATAAGTAACTATGAAACACAGTTCTTAAGTTTTTAGTGTATCAAAAGTTTCCAAACCTCTTTTGGTTTTCTTTCAACCTTCTGAATCGAGTTCTCTAACAAATGAATGTGAATGATATAAAGTTTTATGTACCTGGAGCACAGTCATTTTCCTTTATTTTTTCAACAACTCAAAATAATTGGGTTAATTTTCTTTTTTTTACAGGTCATCCAACAAGGTGACAAAGAAGATGATATTGTTTATCTAGCTTTGTAATGTAAAGGAGAGGCGGATACATGTTACGTAATTAAAAGTAAGATGTTAGTAAACAAATAAATACAAGGTATGGTTGAACTTGCAAAGGCCAAATCAGAGGTGCAGTATGCCACATTGAATTAACAAAATATATCCCAACATTCTTTCATACGGTTTCTGTTTTGGTACTTTCGGATGGTATGAAGATGGAAGAAATGAAGATGCTTTACTATAATTGAAAAATATGAAAGAAGGATGCTATTAAATATCAATAAATAAATTTTATTTGTTATTTCTATAATAGATATCTTATTTCATTTATTTTTGCGTTCTTGAAAAGTTTTGTTGCCATTTATGTGGGTATTCAATACCTGGATAAGTTGGGTGTTTTTAAAGCCATGGTGTTACCTGAATATTGCAAAACCCAAATGGTTCATTTTCTTGCCATTTTATGGATTACAGACTTTTGTTCCTTCCATTTGGTACCTTGCCTGTATTATGATTTTAATTGCAAGTTTGTAGATGCAAAAAAAGTCCATCTGTATCCACTATATTCTTTTTCCGTTTCTGTTACCTAACTTGTAAAATTTAAATTTGATATTCTTCTTTTTTAATTTTTTAATTTTTGAAAGAATTACATTGATATTATGTATGAAGGTTTTTTTTGGATAAAGAGGCAAGGATAGATTTTACCCTCTTATAATGATTATTTAAGCATCACATATAACAAATATTTTACCCTCTTATAATGATTATTTAAGCATCACATATAACAAATATTAATAAAAACATAATATGAAGGGTAATATGATTGAATTATCTAAAATAGGCACTGAAATAAGGATTAAAAATGCAAGACGATTAAAAATCAACCAAACATGTACTATTTTTTAATTTTTGATTTGCCAACTACCGTAACAATAAAAGTGAGTATGTGACCAATATGGATCTAGACCTGAAATCATCAGCAAAGCAAGCAATTATTTTTAAATTGCAGCAATGCAAGTGTGTGGCGTATCTTTTGTGTCTGGTGACTTTGTAGATGTCTTGATCATCATTGTGTTATATGAGTCCCTTCTTGAAGGCTATGTAATATATTTATCGACATAGTTGTAAAAACTCGAAAACTGAAATGAATATGTTTTGATAAAGTGTGTTGATGCATGTGTTTTGTGTATGTTGCCACCGTGATCCGTCACAAGACTCCGTTCCCATCTCTATCTGAGGCCCGATCGATACTCAGAATGGAGGAACAGATAATGAAGCAACTCGAATCTCGTACCATGACCGTCTCTCATTCCGATCATGTGTCTTCTCCAACTGCTCTTGCCGCTCAACATGGCTCTGGCTTAATCACACAACAGCCCCGCGCCAAAAATAATGGTCGTGGCGGTGGTCGGTCCGGCTGTCAAAATTTTAGAGGTGGCCGGAACCACCGTGGATGTGGTAGAGGTAATGGGCGTGGAGGCGGCTATAACCCTTCGATGCAACAGCTGTACCCGTGGCCATCTTAGGCTTCTTGGGGATGGGCCCCATGGAATTTTGGTAATCCTCACATGGGACAACAATTTGGTAATACGAATAGAAGTCAAAATATGGGCCAGCAACATATTGGTTCGTATATTCCTCAAAATGGGCTGCTCCCAACACCAATTTTCCCTCTCAGGACCAGCGTGTTCAACCATCTACAGACCAACAGCAATGACTCCAAAACAGACCTCGACAGCAGCTTTGGGCTGATGCAACCCAACAACAACAGGCTTTTATTTCAGCCCAACAGCCTAGCCCAGATCAACCCACACTTCTGCCCCAACTGTTTAGTTCTGTAACTCTTAATGATCCCGCTCAAGCCGATTGGTACATGGACACGGGCGCCACTGCCCATCTCCACGTAGACGCATTTATTCTCTCTTCTGTTAGTAATAATGCTATGCCCTCTTCGGTACTTGTTGGTGATGGATCCTTTGTTCCTGTGAAAACCTCAGGGCACACGACCCTTCCTCATACTTCCCTGTTTCGCCCGTTACATTTGAACCGCATTCTTATTACCCCAAATATTATAAAAAAAATAATTTATGTACGTCGGTTTGTTAAAGACAATAAATGTATTATTGAGTTTGATGAATTTGGTTTTTCTATGAAGGATTTTCTGACATGCCGAATTCTTCTGCGATGTGATAGTATAGGTGACCTGTATCCTGTTACAAAGTCGACTGATCACGCTCTTCTCTCGATTAGCTCATCTATTTGGCATCAGCGGCTTGGTCATTTCAGTCATCAAGTTATCCAGCATTTAGTGTCTCATTGTTTAATTCATTCTACGAAATCTAATAAATCGAGTCTATGTCAGTCATGTCAATTGGGTAAACACCATAGATTACCTTTTGTTATGTCTAATTTTGTTGCAAACCATCCATTTCAAATTATTCATTCAGATGTATGGACTTCTCCAATTTCTAGTGTGAGTGGAATAAAATATTATGTTATTTTTCTAGATAAATTTTGTAACACCAAATACTTGTGATAAGTATTCGAAAGTTAATTCTAGTAAAAAGGGGTAAATTGGTCATTTTACCATAAAAGGGTAATTTGGTCATTTGACCATGTAAAAGACCAATTATGTAAAAATATTGTTTGCTTGTGGCAAAAGTATAAGGAATGAAAGTTTTATTGTAATAAAATGTGAGAAAAGTGCCATAAGTTCAAGAAATGGAACTTAGGGACTAAATTTGAAAAACTGGAAAATATAAAAGAGAGAAATATCTCTCATAATTTTGGTTGAACATGGAGAAGGATCGGGAGGATTTCTTGGGTGCGATTTCTGCAGAATTTATGAGGATTGAAGCATGAATTTGGAGCAAGTGTTTGGAACTGATGATTCCTAAGTCAAACAAGGTTAGTAGTTGATTTCTAACCAAGTTCTTGAAGTGTTTTGATGGGTTTTTATAGGATGAACTGAAAGCTGTAAATTCAGTTATGATCCATGATACCCATATGATTTCTAAGTTTGAAACATGTTCATATGATAAGAACATGCATTTGAAACAAAAGAATTTGATGATTTGGTGGATTTTGGGGTTTTGACTTAAGAACCCTAATTTCTACATTTGATTGATTAAGTTGTTTTAATGGGTTAAAACCTGGTCTAAATGAATGGTTTTAGTCATAAAATAAACCCAAATGATTAAGAACTGGATTAAGGACTTAATGTGCAAAAATAGGGAGCTATAGTGCAAAATCGGACTGAAATCTGGACTGCCCAGTAAGTGCACGAGTTGTGCACTATATGCACGAGTCGTGCATGTCCTGCAAAACTAAAGTACATTGCTATTATTTCCTGCACGAGTCGTGCTCTCCCAATGGCAAAAAGTGCACGAGTCGTGCACTTAAGTCAGGGGGTTTTGAAATGTGAAATTGATGCTAGACATGTCCGATTGACCTCAAACTTTAACTACAAGTCCATAAGGGTTTGAAAAGTCCTAGAAAAATATTAAATTGAGAATACGACTCTCCGGGGGTACTTTAGAGCAATACGTATGCCTCGGGAAAGTGTATAACTCATGAAAAGATGGTAAATGAAAAGTTTATCATCTATAGATGGTTTGTAGTTGTATATTATTGGACTCTTATGTATTAGAGTCAACTGAAATGGTTGTTAACCTATTACCATTTGGTATATAAATGGATATATAGGTATGGGACAAATGGTTGTGGTGTACGCAAAGGCAAGGAACAATCGGAATTAAATGCAGCAAGTATCCAGGTGAGTAATATCACTTATATCAAATATGATATTTGATGGTTGAACTCTTATAACTTGTGGTAGTTTTAGAGTTGAACATGGTTGTTTGAAAGGATAAGACCGGGTGAGTCGTGAGACTATAGAATGATGTCAAAAGGTACAGCCTCTGCGGCTATGATATAAAATGTTATTGAATGGTAAGGCCCTTGTGGTTATGATACTTGATGTCATATGGAAATGGTGCAGCCTTTTGGCTATGATATCGGATGTATATCCAACTGGTGCGGCCTATATGGCTATGATATTTTATTTTGTATATTGTTACCACCAATGTGGCTATGATATTTGATGATTTTGTTTGATTGGTGCGGCCTTATGGCTATGATATTGTTATATAGAGATGGTACGGCCTTATAGCTATGTTGGTGGATGATTGTATCCAAATGGTGCTGCCTTATGGTTATGATATCGGGTTATTGAAAGTTTGAAACCAATTGGTGCGGCCTTAGGGTTATGATATAAATGTTGAAACTGTTTGGTGCGGCTTATATGGCCAGAAAATATGGTGCAGTCAATTGTGACTAGGAAACATGGGACAAAAATGGTAATTGAGAATTTATATGTTTATTTTCTCTTGTACACATATGGATTTTGGTGGCTAACAGATTTGATTTGATTTGATGTTCAAATAACAGGTTAAATATGATTAAATGTCAAATAACTAATGTGAATTGATAATCATATGTTATTATGGAACAGCTTGTAAGGCTAGGAAGTAGGATGTGAAATCCTAAGAGATGTATGATCAGCCAGTAAGGCTATGTGTTTGGATCCGATATCCATATATATATATATATATATATATATATATATATATATATATATATATATATATATGTATATATATATATATATATATATATATATGTATATATATATATATATATATATATATATATATATATATATATATATATATATATATATATATATATATATGGTTAGCCGGAAGGGGCTATAAAGTGGGACTTGGTATTTGAAAGATGAGTAGAAATAGACTTATCATATATAGATAATTATATATGAATGTATTTCTTTTACATGCTATTTGCAGGTATGATTACTCACTGAGCTTTATCACTCACGTTATCTGTTAAATGTCCCTGCAGGTTAGCATGATCCAGTTAAGTGAAAAGATAGAGTCCGTGACTTAAGAAGTGGGGCTTATAGATGCTGTCAGTAGCAGCCCGGCTTAAAAGGAGGGTATGTTAATTATACATACTCCTTGATACACTTGTACCCGTTTATAATAAATTATACCCATTTTGTTATGGTTTTATGTATTGAAACCTATATTTTAAATGAAAATTTTTCAGGGGTGTTTTTGTTTTAAATGGGTAGTTTATTGATTGTCGTGATATACGAGAAAGCGTGTGAACCCTATCTTTTGGGGTAAACAGGAACCGTTTGAGCGTGAGCACTGTACAACCTAGAAGTGATAGAGTTGAATTTCGGGGACAAAATTCTTATAAGTGGAGGAGATTTGTAACAACCGTTTTTTCAAAAAAATAATAATAAATAAATAAACAAAAAAACGTCATGAATAGTAACTCCGACGTGAATAGTAACTCCGCCCGGAACAATAACTCCGGCGTGAACAGTAACTCCGATGTGAATAGTAACTCCGAGAAATGATGTAAGCGCTTACCTCGTAAATAGTTATCGATGATGTAAGCGATGAAATCGTAAA
>JAKNSD010000020.1:1188609-1212227 GCA_023525715.1 Cichorium intybus | reverse complement strand
GTAGTAGTTTATTACAACAAAATATAAACTGAATGTCGATAAAAATTAGCATAAAAACTAACGTATACTCGTCTGATGGACGAGCAGGTCGATAAGATAATACATGGTTAGAGTAAATGAGTCTTTTGTCGTTCTCTAAATAGTGTTCGATCTATAAATGAAGCATCATATATATATATATATATATATATATATATATATATATATATATATATATATATATATATATATATATATATATATATATATATATATATATATATATATATATATATATATATAATCCCGTTCCGGTAAGAACTCGTAAAGATACCTTAAAAAAATTGAAAAAAAATATAAAAAAATACAAATCATAAAATCGAGAATAGTACTATATCATTATAAAAAAAAATTGGAAAAAAATTTTTGGATCATTGAAAAACAGAAATGATCCAATTTTTTTTATTTTGTGGATCATTGTTTCATTATAAAAAAAATTAATGATCCAAAAGTTTTTTTTCGAATTTTTTTTCTTCAATACAGTACTATGATCCATTTTATTACTAATATTTTTTGTTTATTTTTTTCAATTTTTTTAATGTGTCCTCATGATTCCTTATTTTAAGAAGAGTCCTCACCTGATCGCTTATATATATATATATATATATATATATATATATATATATATATATATATATAAATATATATATATATATATATATATATGGTTAGGATCCGGTAGGAACCTCGAGTACTCTTCTTGTTCAATCACTCTCCTAAGGGCAATAACGTCAAACATCTTCCTTCGACGTGACGCAATCACCTGCGACGCACGTTCACGGAACGAAATACGGAATTAAGGATACGATCATATGCTACTCACGTCCGTACAACATAATTTAACCGTGTATTTTATATTTATTTTCGTTATTATTTTTTTTAATATTTTTTTAGTTTTTTTATTTTTTCGGTTTTTTGTTTTTATTTTAGTTTATTTTTTCAGGTTTTTTGCGTTATTTTTCCATTTTTTTGTACTTTTGTTGTTGTAAGTGTTTTTTAACTCTTATTGGATCGTAACTCGTTTTGGATCTTGGATTATAACTAATTTTGAATATTTGATCATAAGTTTTGAATAATTTTGTCGTTGTATGTTTTTTTTAACTCGTTTTGGATCATAACGAGTTTTGGATCTTGGATCATAATGAATTTTGAATCTTGGATCATAAGTTTTGAATCATAAACATATTTTGGTTTTAATATTTTTGGATCATGTAAATTTTTTTTGCTATTTTGATGAGTTTTTTTACCTAAAAATATAAAAATGAACACTTGAAAAAACTTTTTTTCAAATTTTTGTTTCTAAAAATTTACTAATATGATGTCCAGAATGATCTCTTAAATTTTAATAATTTTTGGATAATTTTTAAATTTTTTGATTTTTTATAAAAAAAAATAAAAAAAATATTGTTTTTCAAATTTTCATAATAGTGCTTGTTTTGTAGAGAATTAAATTTTAAGAACTTTGATTTTATTAGAATTTCTTTTTTACAAAGAAAAAAATGTTATGACCCAAAAACTAAGCGGGAGGAATAAAAAAACTCAGCAAAATATATGGCGACAAGTGTCGCAATCTGGTGAGAGTCTCATTTCAATTACCATATTGTCATTATTAATTTGTATTATTCGCCCAATGGTTTTGATTTTTAGACAAGTAGCCCCTAAGATTTTAAGATATGATATTTTATTCACATTGAATTTTATCCACCCATTTTTCAATATTAAAGGTCTAGATTTGTCATCACGGTTCTTACCAGATTTTGGGTTCCTACACTATCCTCCTTCTATATATATATATATATATATATATATATATATATATATATATATATATATATATATATATATATATATATATATATATATATATATATATATATATATATACACACATATATATATATATATATATATATATATATATATATATATATATATATATATATATATATCATATCCTAATAAATAAGTAACTCAAAGACACATGTCATATCCTCATTGAATTTGTCACATGTTATTTTCTCATAATTTTAAATTTCTTAAGAAAAACTAATGGGTTTGAAACGTTTCTAACTCCTTAATGATCGGTTTAATTATCATTCAATTTCAAAATTAATTGTTTTTAATATTATATTATTTTTTAATGTTTCGAATGATTTGGGAGAAAATAGAGAGACAATTGACGTCATAATAAACGATTCCAATCATAATAGTGAATTTGATTTTAGTACCGGTGAGATTCTCTTAATCAATTATATTTATCAAAATACAAAGTCGTAATAGTTAAAATCAAAAGAAAGATGTCACGATACACAAACAAATTTCTTATGTATAATTATTAATGTTTAGATATTATTACTTATTAATTTTTTTGTATCATCTCGTGTAATACATGAGTCTCACAACTAGTATATATATATATATATATATATATATATATATATATATATATATATATATATATATATATATACACACACACATACTTTATATTAGTCCATTGTTGAACTTTTGCCTATATACACTTTACGGTGAACATGCATCTACCAGATTATTAAAAAAACTCACTTCGTTTTTTCCGTTTTTTTAATTTTTAGGGCTTATTTTTTATTGTAAAAAAATTTGAATATATAGAAATTTATAACTTTTTATCCTCTACAAATAGAGATCCATATTGATATACAAAAAATGATTTTTTTCGAAATTTTCGCTAGTTGAGATTCACACGTGAATCTGAACTGTTATTTTGTTCATTGTTGACTTCACAATGACATATGATATTGTCATGTGAATCTGAATAAATTTTTATGTGAACGTGAATGGAATTAACTTATAAATCATAGTATATTTATTATAAGTGATTAAAATGTTGAATTGCTAAAACTTTTTTAACTAAATTAATCATATTCATATTTCGAAGTATATTTAAAATACCGTATGATATTGATATGTGCATCTTAGTAAATTGTTGTGTGAATATAAATAATTTATATTGTGAATCAGAGTAAAATCATTATAAATTGTTAAAATGTTGAAGTAGTAAAAAACTTCTAAGTAAATTCTCAATACTATATAATTTTGATATGTGAATAAGAATAAATTTTCTTGTAAATATGAGTAAATCTACTTGTGAATAAAGTATATTACTTATAAATGGTTATAATATTGAAGTAGTAAAAGTTATAAAAGTAACATAATTACTTATATTCAAATTTTTACAGTTCAGATTCACATTGCGAATCCAGACGAGCTGCACAAAAAAATATATTTTTTATACATCAATATGGATGTCTATTTGTAGAGGACAAAAAATTATGAACTTTGGTATATTCGATTTTTATTTTTGAAAAAGAATAATGTCGAAAAACTAAAAATATTAAGTGGGTTTTATTATAATATTTTACATGTGCGTCGATGTAATAAATGTACAACCTATTTTTTAGCCGTTGATTGTTTTGATTCCGACGATCGAGATTAATCTCTTGGTACCATGAATAATTTTAGTCCATTATTGAATCCAACTATATATATATATATATATATATATATATATATATATATATATATATATATATATATATATATATATATATATATATATATATATATATATATATATATATGGTTTCAAAATACGGTAGGAACCGCGAGAACTCTTCTCGTCCAATCATTCTCATAAAGGCAATAACGTCAAACGTCTTCCTTCAACGTGATGCAATCACGTGCGACGCAATTCCACGGAACGAAACACGGACTTGAGGATACGACCATATGTTACTCAGGTCTATACAACATAATTTAACCGAGTTTTTTTTATTTTTTTCGTTATTATTATTTTTTTAAATATTAATTTTAGTATTTTTTTTCCAGTATTTTTTTTCAGTTTTTTCGTTTTCTTTCCGTTTTTTTCTATTTTTTCGTTATTTTTCCAGTTATTTTTTTATTTTTTTTACTTTTGTCGTATGTTTTTTTAACTCGTTTTAGATCATGGATCATAACGAATTTTAAATCTTGGATCATAAGTTTTGAATTATTTTGTCGTTGTATGTTTTTTTTAACTCGTTTTGGATCATAACGACTTTTAGATCTTGGATCATAAGTTTTGAATAATAAAACATATTTTAGTTTTAATATTTTTGGATCATATGTATTTGTTTTGCTATTTTGATGAGTTTTTTATTTAAAATATAAAAATGAACAAACTTACTAATATAATATCTATAATGATCCCTAAAAGAAATGTATAGACATGTTATATGATCTTTATGCTCATCTGATATTAATTAACATTTTGATTTTCTTTATAAATCCTTATCAATGAAACTTTATTTATAAAATAATATGTTCAATTTGCATATATATAAGAAAATATATTAAATAATAAGCTCTATAAAAAAGTTAGATTAAATTACAGAAGTGGTCTTTGTGCTCTCCAAAATCCTACATGTGAAGTCAATAAGAATGAGATGTCCTATCCTTGGTCCCTAATTCAATGTCTAGTTTCAAAATTGGTCCCTTGACCTAATCATTATTATCATACACCTATTAACCCTCATCATGGGCGATGCACATGAGGATACAATTATCTTTTGCACTTGTCCAACTACAATATGTTTATTAACGCATTAATAGATTGTTGACTCTTATCCGTCTTCTATTCGTCCTATGTCATTCCTCCCTTCACAAAAGATGATATTTTTGCATGTGGTCGATCGGTTGTAAGATGCACATCCTGGTCTTCAAACAATCATGGTCATCATTTTGATTCCTTCTCTCAAGTGGTGATGGTTTTGATATTGAATTTTGTATATTTTTACATGTTACTATCATCATGGGGAACGTGGTATGGATTTTTTAGGTGGGTTGATCCCCTAATGTATTCAAGTTTCTGACTTGCTTTGTTCGATAAATTCCCTTGACATAGAAACAATTTTCTTGGACAGAGAATCAAAGACGTAAGCACTACATAAGGAGCATTTGGGCTCTTGTGTTTACTACGAGAATGGTGTTCAAGTTAACCTAGTAGTTGTGGTAGTTCTTTTTCTGAGGAAAGAGTGAAGAATAGTATACTAATCTTTTGTAATCTTGTGTAATGGTTGAAGACTATGTAATGGTAACTGGATGTGGTTTTCGAAAAATTGTATCACAATGAACAATATCTTGTATGAAATGTAAATAGAGATATTTTTTCAAGAAATTATAGTTGATGTTGGATGAGTAAATGAGCTCACTATATTTCATAAGTGGAAGTTTTATGAATGCCAAAATTAGATCATGACATAAGTGTACATGTTTTCATCATTGTATTATAAACCATTGACACAAAAAATATTGATAAAGATGTTTCATTTCAAGTTTGATCCTTTTAACCAAGCTTAAAAAATAAAGTTCGCATAACTTCTAGTCATTACAAACCATTCACATCACTTGTTTGACCCTATTTTACTAGCTACAAACAAATCATAAAGTCTAACAATTGACAAAACTTAACCGTATCAAACCCCATTCACCTCAATTTATTACACACTAAACATAAAGTGATGAAAGAAAATTTCAAAACATGTCATTATGTAGAAAACATTAAAGTAAGTGTTCCAATATAAGATTTCATAAGACTACTAAATTGAAAACAACTTCATGCCATCATTTGTCTACACCATTCCCCATTGCCCTTTTTCCACATATAATATACCATGTTTTCTTCTTTCCACCACCATTTTAATATGGAACTTCTTCTTATTGTAGCTCCAAAAATCACACACTTGATAGTTACATTTTAACAAGTCACATATTGTGCTATCCGTAATTAGTTTATTGTCTCTAATCATTGATGTACTGCGAGGGTCATCTTGTGTTTTTTTTTTCTATTTTTAGGCATTCCAACCTATTTGTGATGATGAAGTGGAAGTAAGGTAGTTCGGAAATCACTTCTAGGAAACATAATCTAGCCATTAATATGATTAATCTTGAAGGCATACATATATATTTCCAAGTTTGTAGCCAAGAAGATTTGTGAAACCAGATTTCTTGGTTGCCAACTTCCTCCTTACTCTGGGCTATATCCTAATCAAGCATAACATGTTTTTAAGGATGACTACCAATTTCCACATTCGAGCATGTCATTTTCTTAAACATCCATAACATATTGGTCCATTTGTAGATCAGTTACTTAATATTTTAAACCCTATTTATACAAAACTGAGTACCGACCAACTTGATTTTTGATGATGTCTAAAAGATATGTTCTTAGTGGTGTCAATAGCCTTTTTCATTTGTCAATTACCTTTTATTCATTTTACAAATGTCGTATAATGTAATCTCTAATATTCAATTGTAGTAGTGCTTGTTTTGTCTCCTTTATCCACCAATTTATTGTTGAACACTTCAAACATGTTGTTTAAAAAGGACATCAATGTGTGCTCTTCCTATAGAAAAGTTAATCACGTCATTAGAAAATTTTAAGCTCTTTTGAAAATCTAAGCAATTAGTAAGTAATAGTCTACCTAAAAATATGATCTTGATCTATGTTATGGTGGGGTCTCCTTCAATCAATCATAAGATTTTTTGTGATTCGTATTTCTTTTTTAGTTTTTGAAAAATATGGCATAATGCATGTCATTGCACCTTTTACAAATTCTCTTTTTAAACGGATCCCTAAAATGAAAGCTTTATGTTCTCATGTATGTGCCTCAAGAAATATATTTGATCATCATACGTGAACAACTTTTTTATAGGTGGAACTACATCTTACAACAGCCAAACATATCAAAAACAGAAAAAGATATGTGATAATAAAATTAGAAATTAAACTGCATAAACTAAATATAAATTTTGTTAGTTTCTTATGAATGTAATTTTTAAGTTTAATTGAAGGTCAAAATTATCACCCAAGAATTCTAAGAACCAAGTCCATGAATTAAGAGTTTCACTTTCAACAATAACATATGTTAAGCGAAACTTACCATTGTTGGGGTCTATATAACATCCCTAAACAAAATTCCAAACTTAATGTAAACACTTTAAGTTTACAAGAGAATGAAAGATAAATAAAAGTAGACACCTAGATAGTTTCAGGGACATAAGACTCGACCCAAATGGATACTTCCACGATTTTATATGATTTTACCAATCTGACCCAACAACAAGAACTTTTCTAACATTTCAAACAAGACACTAGGGTTAGGGTTTTCAACCCTAACACATTAAGCACTTTTTATTTACTCATTTACACCATAATCCTTGACTTAATATCTGAAGGTTTAAAGTGTGCTAAACAACCCACTTAACGGGTTAAGTCAATACATGAATCAAGACCACAAGAATTATAACATACAATACCTATGATTTTATGTAACAAGCTCAAGGATCTGATCAAGAAATCTAGCACCAATGGAACACCAACCCAAAATCAGCCATTAAACAAGAGCTTGGTCGGCCTTCAACCACCACCAAGTTGGTGGTTTATGGTGGATCAAAATAAAGGCACAAGAACACAACAAGAAAACCTGTAAAATAACTTGAATCTTGAAACATGAACTCTAATTTGTTGGAGTATAGAAACATTCCAAGAAATTTGTTGAAAATGACGTGCAGGAACGTTTCTTTACATACACTAAAACACACACTTTTTTTTATTGATTAAACTTCACGGAAAACTTACAGAACTACATACACATATTTATAGACCCGAACCATCACAATGGTTCAATAATAACTGTCACACCTGTTCACACTTGGCGGTTATATCCTAGATTAACTAATCCTAACTGTTATAAACTACCATAATAACTAACTAATTAGATGCTATAATCAAAAAATGAAAATTGTCTAGATTACCCTTCAACACTCCCCCGTAATCTAGACTTGATTACATCATGTTGATGCAAAGATCTTCATCCAATCGTTTGTAGTCTCCGAGAAGAAATCCGTTGTCGTCAACGATCATCCAACGACCATATTCCATCAACCACTTCTGTTCTTTTTCTTCACAATAACCATCGTTACCATCCACCACATGTTTGTCAACATAACCAGAACTATCTTGTACCACATGCTGCATGTCTTGTACATTCTTTGAATTACCTTTTTCAGAGACATCCTTCGTATTTACATCTTCTGATGTTGTATTCTCATCATCAACATCTTGAATCAACTGATTCATAATATCATCATCTTCATCATGATTCTTCACAGAACCCACACAGTCATCATCACCTTCATTCAGTTTTTTTAACAACATATTGTCTCTTTCTTGAACAATATGCTTTCTTTTCTTACCAGTTTTTACTGCACTTTGGAGAGTATCGTCAAAAGCCACCAGCATCATCTTGTTTCCTGATATGTGGTTGCTATAGGCCCTCTTGAACCGGGAACCACGCTCTGATACCACTTTGTTGGAGTATAGAAACATTCTAAGAAATTTGTTGAAAATGAAGTGCAGGAACGTTTCTTTACACACACTAAAACACACTTTTTTATTGATTAAACTTCACAGAAAACTTACAGAACTACATACACATATTTATAGACCCGAACCATCACAATGGTTCAATAATAACTGTCACACCTGTTCACACTTGGCAGTTATATCCTAGATTAACTAAACCTAACTTTTATAAACTACCATAATAACTAACTAATTAATTGCTATAATCAACAAATGCAAATTGTCTAGATTACCCTTCAACATAATCCTCCATCTTCTTCTATTTTCTTCTTCCTTCTTGCTTCTTTGTCTCATTTTTCTTCATAGCAACACCCTCACGCCAACAGCAAAATCCAGACCTCTTATTGGTCTCGGTTGTACTTAGGTCACGACAAGTCAATCACGGCTAAAGGAATCAACGCTAGGGTTGGTATGCTTAAGATGCGTACAATACTAGGGTAGGCTGGAAACAATAGCCGAAGGCCATTCGGCCGACTCCCTTCTCTTCGACGATCAAAAGACACAAAAAAGCCCATGCAACTTCTTACTAATTGCACTTCTAGCCACTAGACATTCCTAGTTAAGTTTCTATTAACCCTAAACTCAAATATCCTTCATAAAAAGTTATAATATTGACATTTACCCCCCCCCCCCCCACACACATTATAAATATAAAATTAGATTAATTATTAATTATTTATTATTATTATTATTATTTAAAATGATAAACTCGCGAATAAATTATAACGTACCAGAAACCGGGGCGTTACACAACACTACAATTAAAGACTTCAAAAATATATTTGTGGTAGTTGGTTTATATAATAACATTAACCCTACTTATTTACCAAATTAGCTACCAAACTATTGACATAGCGATAACAAATTAATAATTTACTTACTAAGTAAATGGAGTGTTGAAAATAAGTTGTCCTTTTATAAATATTGTAACACCATATTCCAATTTGGTAAGTATTTTGTGTTAATATTAGTATAATTAAGATTAGATATGATGTCATGGGTCTTTGGATGGTTAGAACACCTTTTAGATGAAGTTTTTCCTTGAAAATGGCCAAAATGGAGGTACACGGGTCGTGTGGAGTCACACGTGTCGTGTAGAATGACTTTGCAAACTGTCCGAGGGTGTTTTAGACCAACGCTGGTCGTGTAAGAAGTGAGTAGGGCAAGTAGTGGCTTCACACGGTTCGTGCCAGCCGAATTAGCGGCACTAATGTAGCCATTAGTGGGGCTAATGGCGCAAACCCACTTTTTAAAGTTAGTTTTGGTGTTCATTTAGGGGAAAAGTTTCGAACCAAAACCTCTCAAAACCCTAGAAAAAGCCTCAGAAACTCCATGGATCGAATTGGAAGTATAGAGCTTGAAGATTTGAAGTAAAGTGTGATACTTTGCATCCGAGAGATATGATTTCATGTTTTTGTTTGAAATTAGAGTTTTATTGAGCTTGGAAAGGCTATGTTATAGGTGGTGTTGATAACCCACCTGCAACTATGGAAGTTGTAGCATGTAATTCTCGAATTAGATGTGTACTTGGGTTGTGATTCAAAACCCTAAGTGTAAATTAAGCTATAGTTGAGTGAGTACAACTATAGTAAGTGAATACAAGGTGTTCACATATGTGTGGTGTTTATGTGGTATGGTGTAGGTGCTGAAAGTGGCGAGAAGACACTTTGGCCTATCAATTGTACCATCTGGAATGGGGTAAAGCTACTATATCCAGGTGAATAACTCTACTTAACATGTTAGTTGTAACATGTTGCATGTGTTGTATGTGCCTTATTCTTGATAATACATATAGTAGAATATGTGTAAACTATGTAGATACATAGATAATCATTTGTGATTATACATGTTAGAAGTTTGTGGTTACGATGTGTAGTAACTGGCATCGAGATGACAATCTCGTATTCACTTGAAGTAAGGTTTACATATCACAAGATGAGCACATTGTGATTAGGTATAATTGTGATATTAGTGGTTTTCTTAGCAAGTACTTAGCAACCATGGAGGAGCGTGCATGACAAATATATATAATGCTATATATATATATATATATATATATATATATATATATATATATATATATATATATATATATATATATATATATATATATATATATATATATATATATATATATATATATATATATATATATATATATATATATATATATATATATATATATATATATATATGTGTGTGTGTGTGTGTGTAGTATGATGTTGTGTGTATCTGATGCTAGTTGATTCACAAGTATGTAGAGATTAGTATGTATGGGTACTATGTAATTCGGGAATACCAAGCATTAGAGATAACTTGTTATTACAGGTGAGTTTTGTATTTATATACTAGATAATACTCTAGAGTTAAGTAGATGTATAACGAGTACTTTACATGCCACCTGGAGTAAGTTGGACGTTCACACGATAGACGTCTTGTGATTACGTGCCATTATGTAGAACGGTACGAGGTTAGAAATGTCGGGATTTGTTGTATGATTGTTGTGTACGAGTACTTTACAGTCATGATGTTGAGCCTTTTGTGTCCAAGCGATTGGGTTTAATCACCTGATATATTGTAGGAACCTTTGTGGTTAATATTGGTCTTAGTGGCCAGGAGATTGGGTTTAATATCCCAAGATATGTTGTGAGA
This sequence comes from Cichorium intybus, assembly GCA_023525715.1. Lineage (NCBI taxonomy): Eukaryota > Viridiplantae > Streptophyta > Magnoliopsida > Asterales > Asteraceae > Cichorium > Cichorium intybus. The sequence goes on along the minus strand of JAKNSD010000020.1, from coordinate 1,201,093 downwards.
ACTTGTATGGTTCATGCAGACCTTAGTGGTCGAGTGAGGACCTGTACAATTCTAAATTGTACGGCCTCTATGGCTAGGAGAATGGATTTGATATCCAAATTATATGGCCTCTGTGGCTATGAGATTGGATTTGATATCCAAATTATACGGCCTTTGTGGCTAGGAGATTAGATTTAATATCCAAATTATACGACCTCTGTGGCTAGGAGATTGAATTTGATATCCAAATTATACGGCATCTGTCGCTAGGAGATTGTATTTAATATCCAAATTATACGGCCTTTATGGCTAGGAGGTTGGACTTAATTGTCTGACATATACGACCTTTATGGTTAGGAGATTGGACTTAATTGCTCAATGTGTGTATATAAAGGCCTTGTGGCTTACGATCTGAGAGGTCGTAGAATAGAGGAATCCGTGTTGGAAGTCAGTGTGACAAATTACTGAGTAGTGGTACTGAATTGTAAGTTAGGTGTATACTTGTGTCACTTGTAATACACCATGATTGTTTATTTAGTAGATTAGGTATCGAGAGATACCGGTGTGACTACATAAAGAGTACTTGTAGTCATTGATAATGAATTATAACTGGTCTGATATGCTTATATTAACCAGTACTTACAAGTTGTTGCAAGGAATAACTACACCCACGAGTTGGGTGATGTTACTCACTAAGCTTTGTAGCTTACGTGTGTGTGTGTTGTGTTGTGTGTAGGTTAGCAATTGTAGTGCCGGCTTGGATCGTGGGACGATTCTCGATGATAACTTCTTGTAGTATCCAGAGCACACGAGTATCCAAATATACTATTTATGTTATAAATACGAAATTTTTTGGGTATACTCTATGTTGAAATTGGGTGTTACAAATACCTACCAACATTGAATAATGTATTGTATATTCCTTTCATACTTATTGGGGGACATTTTAATATATTCAATCAAACTTTACATTTCTGTAGGATAAATGTAGCATATTTTTGTTGGTAAATAGACGAGAGCGTTATATTTTACTTTCCTCATGTTTATTACATATGTGCATATGAGGTGGTCTCCATCTAGGCATTATGTCAAAATTTATATGAAAATGTTATAGGATTTAAATGCAATAACAATAAAAGGCTTTTATTTCTTTCTATTACAACATTGCGCTTTCATTTCTTTCATACCAAACCATTAGAATTTTTAAATCTGTCAAATTAAAGCGTTGCACTTTCAAGTTCTTTCTCCTTATATCATTATACTTTCGTAAAGCTACCCATTTAAAATTGTTTTAATTAGATGATTTTTCTAACAACCATACTTTACGATGTTATAATAAACAAATCAATAAAAGCACAATGTCATTTTAATTACATAGGACCCAACATCTTTTTACAAAGAAGCATTTGTTGGATTAATGGATTGTGCTAAAGATCTGTTGACACACTATGTCTGAACTAATTGTGAGATAATTTATTTACAAGTTACCATTTTTGTGAACATGAATTCCAATATATTTGAACATTTATTAAAAATATTTCATATATGATTTACTTCCCACACAACGTGCAGGGATATGCCTAGTAACTCTTATAATAGATGTCATCCAAATCAATATGGTTTAATTATACCATCTATCTTGCACCATATCCATTTGAAACTCTCACCCATTCAACTTCTTCCAATTAATTAATTTGTTAAATGAAATATTTTTCCTATATAAGAACATTATTTTCATGCTTAGTATTGTTATCTAAAGTGTATGAATGTGTAAAAGAAAATGAAAAATATCTATACACATCCAATCTCTAAAAAGAAAGAGTTGAATGATTTAATATATTGGAAGGAACTAAAGGCAGGTACGATAACAAAGGTTTTGAAAGGCTAGAAGCTATTTATTTATTTTCCCTTATTCAATTTATATATACCTATTTTTTATTCAAGCGCAAGCCACGTATGCGACCATTAAGTAATGAGATTGCAATAGATGTTTTTTTGTCATATTGATCAAAATAGTTACAAATTTATAGATCAACTTAATATATGAATTATTATTTTATAGTTAACGTCAATGAAAAAGTTTAATTACATAATTTTAACCTACGTAACGTGCGGGGATTCAATGTGTGTGTGTGTGTGTATATATATATATATATATATATATATATATATATATATATATATATATATATATATATATATGTGTGTGTGTGTGTGTGTGTGTGTGTGTGTGTGTGAAACCGAAAACTTTTAACAAGTATGTTGTATTATAATCTAAGTGATGCTTAGTTTGCTAGATTTTGATTTTTATAGTAAAAGTTGTAAAAGAGGGGAAATTTGGTCTTTTGACCCTACGAGTGACCTTTATGTAATAATATTTTGTTTTCATATTAAAAGTGTTTGAAATAGAGCTTTTAAGGAGATGTTAGGAGTTTTGGGCCATTTGTGAATAAAAAGGAACAAAAAAGGACCAAATGGTCATTTTTGCAAAGTGTGGAGGTATAACTAGGAGGAACACTCCATTTCTCCTCATTGGAAACAGGAAGAACCTCCAGGTGAAGAAATTCTGCTCAATTTTAGAAAACTCGAGAAATTAAAGCTGAATTGGAAGAACTAATTTGGAATTGAAGATTTCCAATTATTTTGAGGTAAGAAATCATGTTCTTGAGGTTGTTTAACCCACTTTTTAGGGATGTGTTTGATGAATCCAAATTTCAATGGGAGGATGAGGATAATCCAAAGATTCCAACCCTTAATTTGTGTTCTAATCTTTAGGGGAACACAATCCAATCAATTGTTGTTATTAGAGTTCAGGAATTCTTGTTTAAAGTCCAAGAACCCTAGAATTTGGGTTTTGAATGAATTAGTGTGATCTAAATGGTTATAGACTTATAAGGGTTGTATAGGAGGTTTAGAAGTACTCTAAATATCATGTTTTAGCCTTCAATTGAATCTGGTTAAAGTTGGAACTGGACAGACCAAGAATTAAAAGTTGTGCAGAAAAATAGAGATGGGTCTGTAGCATCACACAACCCCGTGTGACACTACACGACCCCGTGTGATTTAGCCTGACAAGAAATCCGAGAGCCTGTAAGTCCTACACGACCCGTGTGTGATCCAGTGAAAACAATACGAGAGCTTTAAAGGTTTACGACCCGTGTGACCCTACACGCCCCATATGACCTGAACTTATATAATTCACTCATATTATGACCCTATTTGAGTAGTTTGATCCCCTAACCTTTAGTACATGTTTAATATAGTATGAAAACATGAAAAGATAAGTTCATATCATGATACAAACGATTTATATAGGTGCGGATCAAGCAATATAGAAACAAGGGAAAGGAAAAGAGGTGTTGAACACTTAGACATTCCTTTCAAGATCCAAGGTGAGTATGTGTTTATTTTGTGTGGTACATAGTAAATAATCTTTTTGTTCGTTATGGAATTATATATGAATTTCAAGCTATAGAGTTAAAGATAAGTTTATATGAGAATTATGATACTTTTATACATTTGAATGATGTTTGAAGTTGATATCTTACTGTTGGATTATGTGTCTAAGCCATGACTTATAATTGTATTTATCTTATGAATAAAAGCAAAGTCCATTTGGGTTGCCCTCATAGCTGGGGAATTGATGTACAGTTCAGTAGAGAGAAAGGGTGATTTATTAAAGGTTTAATAAATCAATAGAAATATATATATATATGGTTTATTAATATATTTAAGTGTTAATATATTAATTAGAAACTATATTAATTAATTGAGATTTAATCTAGAATTAATAGGATTTAATTTAGAGATTAAATTAATTAATTAAAAGGTGCAGGGACTGGTTTGGCATTTATTCAATAGTTGAATAACTGGCCAGGTAAAACCAGGGACCAAAAGTGGCGCCACCCTGGAGGCTCCTCCAGGGTTTGGCGAAACCCTAATTAAGGTTTTGGTAAGCCTGGTCCAAGTGGTCAAAAGCCTTGTCCAGTTGGAGGCTCCTTAGGGTTTCAGGAGTAACCCTAGGAGGCTATAAAAGGAACCCCCTGGCACCTCATATTCACGCCATCTCTCTCTCTTCCTCACTCTGCTGGATTGTCTTCTCCTTGCTTGGGTGTGACTTGCATTTGAGGCAGGATACTTTTGCTGCTGCTTGAAAAGGATCATAAGATCAAAGGTTGGTTTTTCTAATTGTTCTTTAGAATTGAATTGTTTCCTTTAGGTTCTTAGTTCTAATCTTCATAGAAGAAAACATAGATCAATATTAGGGTTGCATGTGAACCATAGGAATTTTTGTGTTCATTGATTGCATAGAAACCCTTCAGTGGTATCAGAGCTAGCTTGTTTTCTTGTGATTTGATTTGAACTGCATGAGATCTGTTCTTGCCTCAAGGTATTTTGCGAAAATACCTCCTTGGGAGGCATAGAAGTCGACGGCTTGGCTAGGGTTTCCTAACCCTAGCCGCCATGCCCTATTGGTCCCCCTTGATTGCTTGATTTGCTTGCCATAATTATGTGTTGTTATTTTTGGTAACTAGATCAACTAAAATAACTTGAACCCTAATTTCCTTGGCTTGAAATTTTCGAAAATCATAGGGACACTTACAAATAAATTAATTTGATTAATTTGGTAATTTGTAACCCAGATTTAATTAGTTTAATTAATTGATTAATTAAAAAAACCAATTAAATCAGTTTAAAGAATTAATTAGTATAATTTGCGAAAATTAGAATTTAATTAATTCTAAAATATTTTAATGAGATTAAAATATATCTTATATGTATTTAAAATTAAAAGTTAATTTAATATGTATAAGAAAATTGGTTAGTCTACCACTAGTAAGTCTCATTCACAAAATTGTCCTATAAAGAGGGTATAAGGCGACTGACTATAAAATGTTGGTCTAATGGGTATCTACTCTTACCCACCGCTCTACTGGCCAGTCGAGTGTCGTTAGCCGAACGGGTATGATAGAACCGCTAAGCCTCTTAAAAGTATAATGCTATAATTGAAAGTACTAGAACCCTAATACAAATCTCAATCTAGTTACTTTAGGTTAAAAATGTGAATTGGTGCTAATCCATGAAATTGCACATTGCACTTTGTGGAACGTTGGTGGAGCGTGTGTGGTTTACTGGCACGCCAACTGGGGTCCGCAAAGAGTCGCAATGGGTTTCTTGATTTTGTCATTATTAACGGAGCATGTGTGGTTTACCGGCACGTTAATTAGAGATGACAATTGACTTCAAGAGTACCAATCAATTTGCATGGTTATTCACACCCGGTTTGTGATCCTCGGTATCCCAGTCACAAACAGTAGGGCATTCCCGAGATTAAAACATGCTATCGAACAGTTCGGTAAATCTCAAAGAAACTAGGAATTCCATTATAATATGATTATGTTTCCGCGGTGGAATTGACTGAATCGTCATTCGCCTACCTTATAAAATTTGCGGTATCGATTACGGCATCCCTTTTCGGTATTGTAGATTGTTATTGTAGGATCCTAGCCTTATATTTGTTCTTGGGTGAATATAAGGGTTATTATTATTATTATATCTAATTAAAACTACCTTCTTCTTGTTCAGATGTCTTCTGACCAATCCGTTCCCCACTCAAATCCCGGTAGTGTCACCTCGATTCTGTCATTGTGCTCAAAGGTGACGTTGGACGACACCAACTATAATGACTGGATCCGCAACATCAAAATGGCTCTAAGGTTTGAACATAAAGAGTATGTTCTAGAAACCGAGTTTGTTGATGTGGACACTAAAACCGCTACTCCCGAAGAAATCGCTGCGTACACTAAACACTCTAATGATGCAACCAAAGTGGCTTGCATCATGATCGCTACTATGAACCCTGAACTGCAGCGTATCTATGAGGACTATTGGCCTTACGAGATGCATAAAGAGCTCGCGGAAAGGTTCCGCAAGCAAGAGCGCATCGAAAGGCGTGAGGTTGTAAAAGCGTTCACTAACAGCAAGCCCAAGGAGGGCGAGTCCATCTGTGCACATGTGCAGAGGATGCATGGTTACGTGGAAAGGCTTAGAAAGCTAGAAATGCCGGTTCATGAGGATTTAGCAGTTGACATAGTGCTGAACTCCTTGCCCAGTTCTTATGACCAGTTCACACTGTCGTATCATTTGAACAACAACCAGGCAAATGTAGCTGAGTTACACCGCATGCTTCGTACGGCTGAGGACGGGATGAAGGGAAAAGTTGTGCTCCCTGTCAACCCGCCTGTCCTGGCCATTGGCTCCGGAAAGGGAAAGAAACGGAGAGGCCCTCCTAAGCAGAACTGGAGGGAAAAGACTCACGTCGAGTCATCTAGCGGTGCCCCAAAAGGTAAGTCTTCCGGAATTCCACATGTTCGGAACCCCAAAGAGGCCGACTGCTTTTACTGCAAGCAGAAGGGTCATTGGAAGAGGAGCTGCCCAACGTATCTGCAGGACGTCAAGGACGGTAAAGTGAAACCGTCACAGGCAGGTACATATTCTATATCTAATAACTCATCTTTTTGCCGTTCATGGGTCCTTGATACAGGATGTGGTTTTCATATCTGTTCTGATTTGCAGGGCCTAGAGGAAAGTAGGGAACTGGAGCATGGCAGACTGAACCTGGTCATGGGCAATAGGCGAACGTCACCTGTTACCAAGATCGGTGTTTATGGACTGATGCTGAGCAGTAGAGTTAGATTAGATTTACATAATTGTTGCTATGCGCCTGATATGGCAAAAAACATAATTCTTTTCATGCACTATTTAGACAAGGCTTTTACTATGAGTTTAATAAATTAAATTGTTCAATTTCGGTTTTCAAAAATGATGTTTTTATATTTAATGCTATGCCTTGTGATGGTGTTTATGAATCTATTATGTGTGTTGACAATTATGGTAAAAATGTTTTAACTATTGATGCTTCAAGCGGTGTAGAAAAGGCATGTCTGTGGCATTGTCGCCTTGGCCATATAAACAAGAAACGCATCGCCCAACTCCAAAAGGATGGAGTGTTGGAATCATTCGACCTCGGGTCGGATGATGTATGCAAATCTTGTTTACTTGGCAAGATGACAAAATCACCATTCAAATGTTCCTTTGAAAGAGGTGAAGGTCTGTTGGATATTATACACACAGATGTGTGTGGTCCCTTCAGAACAACCACTAAAGATGGCACGCGGTTCTATGTGACCTTTACCGACGATTTTAGTAGATATGGGTATGTCTACTTAATCAAGAATAAGTCGGATACCTTTGAAAAGTTCAAAGAGTTTAAGAATGAAATGGAAAATCAATTGGGCAGAAAGATAAAGATGCTTAGATCCGACAGAGGCGGTGAGTATCTTAGTATCGAGTTTCTCGATTACCTCAAGGAATGTGGAATTGTTTCACAGTTGTCGCCTCCAAAAACACCTCAGCTGAATGGTGTTGCTGAGAGGCGAAACCGAACCTTGTTGGACATGGTTCGTTCCATGATGAGTCGAGCCTCACTTCCAATCCATTTCTGGGGGTATGCCTTAGAGACTGTCGCCCATATCCTAAATCTTGTCCCAACCAAGAAGGTTGCGAAAACACCGCACGAGATGTGGACGGGGAAAGTTCCCTCGTTGGCACACATCAAAGTCTGGGGCTGTGAAGCATTCGTGAGACGAGAAACTTCAGATAAGCTTGCAGAAAGAAGTGAAAGGTGTTACTTCATCGGATACCCGAAACAGTCTTTTGGATACTTATTCTACAGACCGAGCGAGGACGTGGTCTTTGTAGCAAGACGGGGGTTCTTTCGAGAGAGAGAACTCATATCCAAAGAGGACAGTGGGAGTACAATCGATCTCGAAGAAATTCAGGAGACGCCCGATGGAACAACCTTAGAAAAAACTAGCAACCAACATGAGGAAGAGGTTCCTGTTGGACCTACTGACATTTCATTGCCCCTTAGGCGTTCGGGTAGAGTTAGCATGCCGCCCGAGTTCTATGGTTTCCATATTACTTCGGACGGAGACACGTTAGTCAGTGATCGTACATTGACTAATTTGGATGAGCCATCTAACTACCGTGAAGCAGTGGCAGGCCCCGAGTCTGCAAAATGGAAAGAGGCAATGGACAGCGAGATAAAGTCCATGTATGACAATCAAGTTTGGAACTTGGTTGACAATGTACCGGGTCGAAAGACAGTCGGATGCAAGTGGATCTTCAAAAAGAAGACCGACATGGATGGAAAAGTACATACTTATAAAGCTCGGCTGGTTGCGAAAGGATTTACTCAAACCCCGGGGGTTGACTATGATGAAACCTTCTCACCAGTAGCCAAGATTAAGTCAATCAGGGTAATGCTTGCCATAGCTGCGTTTCATGATTATGAAATCTGGCAGATGGATGTCAAAACCTTTCCTTAACGGGAAACTGACTGAAGATGTTTACATGAGTCAGCCAGAAGGTTTTGTAGACACAAAGCACCCTGATAATGTATGTAAGCTTGAAAGATCAATCTACGGGTTGAAGCAAGCATCTCGCAGTTGGAATCTTTGCTTCCATGAGAAAGTCAAAGAGTTTGGTTTCTCTATGAGTGAAGATGAGTCCTGTGTATATGTCAAGGCTAGTGGGAGAATAGTCACTTTCCTGGTGCTGTATGTTGATGACATACTGCTCATGGGAAACGACATTCCGACCTTGCAGAATGTTAAGGCTTGGCTCGGGAAGTGTTTCGCCATGAAAGACCTAGAGGAAGCTGCTTATATTCTCGGGATAAGAATACTTAGAGATAGAAAGAGAAAATTGATAGGTCTAAGCCAGTGTACATATTTGGAAAAGGTGTTAAAGAGGTTTAACATGGAAAGTTCCAAAAGGGGAGAGTTACCAATCCTAAGTGGTGTGAAATTGAGTAAGACTCAAAGTCCGAGTACCGATCAGGAAATAGCTGAAATGAGTCGAGTACCTTATGCTTCGGCAGTAGGGTCGATCATGTATGCTATGACATGTACCTGCCCTGACGTATCCTATGCACTGAGCATGGTTAGTCGGTACCAGGGTAATCCTGGAAAAGCACACTGGATTGAAGTCAAGAACATACTCAAGTATCTGCGAAGGACAAAGAATATGGTATTAGTCCTTGGTGGCAGTGATGAGTTAAAAGTGAGTGGATATACAGATGCCAGTTTCCAGACAGATAGGGACAGTGAACGGTCCCAGTCGGGCTGGGTATTTCTTTTGAACGGTGGAGCGGTCACTTGGAAAAGTTCCAAGCAGGAAACGGTGGCTGATTCAACGTGCGAATCAGAGTACATCGCAGCGAGTGAAGCGTCTAAGGAGGCGGCTTGGCTGAACAATTTCATCGGGGACCTTGGAGTTGTCCCGAGCATTCAGGAGCCGGTGGAGCTTTTCTGCGATAATGAAGGAGCGGTCGCCTTGGCAAAGGAACCGCGAGACCATGGAAAGTCCAGGCATATCGAAAGAAAGTACCACTACATTCGACATCAAGTAGAAGAAGGGCACTTACTGGTTAAGCGAGTATCATCCGAGGACAATCCTGCAGATCCTTTGACTAAGGCTCTGAATAGGATCAAGCACAATCAGCATGCTCAGAGCATTGGATTGAAGGATGATATTAGTTTTAGTAATTAGATAGATTAGAAACTTGTAACAGTATAAATGTAATTGACTCGGTGATTTTATAATAGAGATTTATAAATGAGTATTGTTACTGCCTTTGTCAATTGTTTATTTCTGTGTTTCTATATTTGCATGTTTAACTTCCTTAATAATTAGATTATTTAAAACTCCACAGTCGATCATACTGTTAGGAAGTAAGTATTAACTAAGACTGTCATGAATTGGTTGCAGATTGTCTAAAGAGTTAGACATTACAGTAAGACTGCTGCAACGTTCATGAGTACTTAGAAATAGAGATTTGAGTATTGGATAAACCCGCTCTTAACAGATTGCTCCATGGATTATATCACGAGCAATGTTAAGACGATAATATCCGGTGATCTTTAAGTGGAGAGATATGATATGTTATTTGCGATACAAGTGCTTATTGACAATACGAAATCGCTCCAGTAACTCGGTGCTATAAAACGCATTGTTGTATGTATTTGGACCCGCAAAAGTTATGGACATATGAGTCGAAACTTATCCGTCCCATGACCCGATGGGAAACAGATATCTGTAGGCCTCTCGATGATTTAGAAGTTGACTGAAAGTGTTGGCCAACCGGGACTAAATTGATATGTTCAATTAGTAGTCTCTAAAGTCATATGCAAATCAGAAATCGAGAAACAGAGTGTCAGACCAATATTGATGTTAGTCCATGTCTTGAGTCTGAAAAATATCATGTTGGACGGAGGATCATCAGATCACTTATCTTTGGACAGAACTGACTGGGTCAGAGTTCAGAAAATTAAAGTCATAGACTTATCCAAGTGGGAGACTGTTGGATTAGGTGTCTAAGCCATGACTTATAATTGTATTTATCTTATGAATAAAAGCAAAGTCCATTTGGGTTGCCCTCATAGCTGGGGAATTGATGTATAGTTTAGTAGAGAGAAAGGATGATTTATTAAAGGTTTAATAAATCAATAGAAAAATATATATATGGTTTATTAATATATTTAAGTGTTAATATATTAATTAGAAACTATATTAATTAATTGAGATTTAATCTAGAATTAATTGGATTTAATTTAGAGATTAAATTAATTAATTAAAAGGTGTAGGGACTGGTTTGCCATTTATTCAATAGTTGAATAACTGGCCAGGTAAAACCAGGGACCAAAAGTGGCGCCACCCTGGAGGCTCCTCCAGGGTTTGGCGAAACCCTAATTAGGGTTTTGGTAAGCCTGGTCCAAGTGGTCAAAAGCCTTGTCCAGTTGGAGGCTCCTTAGGGTTTCAGGTGTAACCCTAGGAGGCTATAAAAGGAACCCCTGGCACCTCATATTCACGCCATCTCTCTCTCTTCCTCACTCTGCTGGATTGTCTTCTCCTTGCTTGGGTGTGACTTGCATTTGAGGCAGGATACTTTTGCTGCTGCTTGAAAAGGATCATAAGATCAAAGGTTGGTTTTTCTAATTGTTCTTTAGAATTAAATTATTTCCTTTAGGTTCTTAGTTCTAATCTTCATAGAAGAAAACATAGATCAATATTAGGGTTGCATATAAACCATAGGAATTTTTGTGTTCATTGATTGCATAGAAACCCTTCACTTACATGATGATAGTAGAGTAAATACGAGTTAAAGAGTCAAAGTAATGAAAAGAGTTGTCCGGACTAGGACCTTATTCTCTTGAAGGGGGAGTCATGACACTCTACTAGGATGGTACCTCCCTTCGCGAAATAGTGATCTTAGCACGCCCTTATGGTTAAGATTTGTTCTTTACCATGAAGGGAGATATATAGGCACACCCTTGTGGTTAGATTATTTTTATGCCACAAAGGGAGATGAAATTAGCACACCCTTATAGATAGATTAGTTCCATTCTGTGAAGCGAGGTTAAATGCGGGAATTTTCCCATATAGAAATGTAAAGCATAAAGACTTGTTCATAGATAATAACTAAATTAGTAATGATAAGAAGAATTTAGTTTTCTAGTTGTTTATCGTATTGCCATTTGTTTTCACATTACTCACAATACTTTATGTCTTACATATGTTTGTTTTTTTTTGAAAATGCTATGTACCCAGGTGATAAAGTATAGAAGGTTTCGGGAGAACTAGAAGGCATAGTTAGTGGGATCTATATATTGTTGGTATGTTTAAACTTTGGTAATGTATCATAGTTGTATTACCCCAAACAGAGTTTTGAATTATGTAATGGTTTTTGTTAAACCTCATTTTTGTAATGTAAACTTTGTAATTATGGTTACAAACTTTGTTTTGAGAATTGGGGTATTACTATATATATATATATATATATATATATATATATATATATATATATATATATATATATATACACACACACACACACCCACACATACATATAATATAGGCCCGTAGTTGATAGAAGACCCAGGGCGATTGCCCAGCCCGACCCGCCACATGATTGACCATATTTAGCATTTTAGTTTATTTGAATTTGTTGTTTTAATTATATAATGTATGTGTATATTTATTTTGTAGCCGGATCATTTTGACTATATTCTTAGGATCTTGGTAGCTAGAGCGAGACTTACGACCTTGCTTCGATCGTTGTCAGAAGTAAATAATAACAAGGGGACGAGGATGGCAACGGTAATGACAAGCAGTAGTTTTATGTTTTATTTAATAGTTCAGAGACATTTTTGGGTAACAAATAAAATTAAACATATATTTTGGTTTATTTTAGTTTATTGTTTTAACTTATAAGTTCACTTAAGTGCAAATTTATTTTGTAATCGGGTCCTTTTGACATTATTCTTAGGATCCCAGTGGCTAGAGCGAGAGTTACGAATTTGCTTCGATCGTTGTCCGAAGAAAATGATAACGAGGGGAACAAGGTTGGCGACGGTAATGATGAGCAGTAGTTTTATATTTT